>CM073769.1:146933117-146984454 GCA_037158775.1 Hetaerina titia
CTAAAATTTTGCAACATATAGAAGTGAGGAAATGGGTCTGTAATTACTGGTGTCCTCCGAAATACGTCTCCGTACGAAATACCGTAACATACCGTTTATTAACATCGTGGACTGTGGCGCGTCGCGCACGACTACGAATGCCTGTGACATTGTACGAGTATGTACTCGTATGTAAGGTATTTCGTCATAACATCTTGTTCCTTTAAATCCCCCAAAATTTCTGTGTGTAAGATTACGTCTCGATAGCTTAAGTGATCAAAGCACTCGGCCGGATATCGAGGGATCCGGGTTCGAATCACGGTCAAGGCGAATGATTTTTACTCTCTGAAATGGTTGCATTATAAGGCATACATAGCGGGTGACTCCGTTAAAGTTACTATTATAGTTTCTTGAAATTCTATTTAATCCTTAGTTTTAATTTTTTAATTAATTGCTGTCTGCAGTGCTGTTATTGTACCGATTTATAACTTCCTGCGGCCAGCCAAAGTACGAGCGCACTCCGTTTTCCGAAAACCTTCTTTCGAATCACATTTACTCTTACATCACTCACAATAACTTTTAAGAAATCTATAAATATTCCCATGTTCAACAAAAAAACCTGCAACAAAATTGAAGTCAATTCCTTGAAACTAATTTTGTATTCTCTGATTCTAGTTCATTTTTGAACCACCTATATTTGTTAACAAAAACAAATCTTCCTTAGAAAACTTTGTTGAACAACTGCATTCTAAATGGCAACATTAACCTCAACACAAACCAGAGGGTTTCAATAAACACTGACGGTGCACGTCATAGCCTTCCTCCTCTAGGCTCCTTGAAACTTAGATATATGAGTGAATGTGACGTTGGACTTATCCACTCGCACGACTACGCTTCAATAGTCTCACGAACTACGTACATGGCGCATATTGAACTTTGACCTCGGAAATTAAGCGCTGAAAAAAGAATTAGGGGTGTTAACCCGTACTTGTACCATTAACTCGAATGTACGCTACGAATGGGATTATTCTTCCACTGGACCGATTATCTATTTGAGAGCAACATACTCCACTTAATCAGAGTAACCACTCCTCATCCTATCACTACATATAATTATAGAGCTCCCAGTAAACCTATTTTTGAAAAACTAGAAATCTTACCTCTTCCTTGTCTATACATTCTTGAAACAGTGTCTCTTATTAACAAAAATCAAGACATGTTTATTAAAAACTGTGACCTTCATAGTCATAATACGAGAAGCCAAAATGCATTCCATGTAAGTCAGCACAGAGTAAATAAAACGATTAAAGGGATAGATCATCAGGGAATACTTATGTACAATATATTGCCTGCTTATATTAAAAATATCAAAAGTTCCTTTAAATTCATGTGTGCCGTGAAAAAACTACTTTCATGTAAATTATTTTATAGTGTAGATGATTTTTTAATGCATACCATTTCAAATGTATAATTGAAATGTGTTAATCCCAAAAAATTGTAAATTGTATGCATTTGTACTTTTCAAATTGTTTGATTTTGCATAATGTTTTTTATTGATATGAAGTGTAAAACATGTATTGACAAAGCCATGCATAATTCTATGCTTATGGTGAATGAATAAATTACTATTACTATTACAAGCCTGCAACTATTTCAAGACAAAATTTAAAACTTTTTTCCTAGATCGTAACTATTCCAAGTTGACACAGGCAGCAGTATTAACATCCTCATATTCCATTTCTTTTCTCTAATCTTAACAAAAAAGCTACAAGAATATTGAAACCTCATGTGATACCAATACAAAACCTTGAAATTTTATCAATCCATTAAAAAAAAAAACAGAGATCATAACCAGTACAGAGACCAATCATGAACTAACACCGATAAATGTCAGATAAATTCATCGTTCAAATTTAGATTTTAATTTGCCACAAATTCTTACATCCCATCCGCTTTAATCATGTTGGCGTTGTTTGGGTCAAAGCTGCGTTCGTTGACCCTCACAACGAGGAGACGCGTTCGGTGGTCAGTGACTTCGCAAATTATTGTCTGGTCAAGATTATGCAAGCAAAGGAAGTAAGATCGAGTGGACTCACACAAGCGGTCTCAAATAATCGCTACTATAATTGAGTAAATAGAAAATAGCCTCGACAATATCATCAACTTCCACTCGTGTCATTTACGCGAATTAGATATTGAACACTTACTCTCAGCATCTGTGGTTTTTCGTAAAGCGATTTATAACTTTAACTCAAATAATAACATCTTCATCCCAACGTTAAAATGGCTTTAATGGTGTATATATTTTCCCCGAATGAATTGAAATAATGTTTTCCGGCATGATTTTGCTACGGCAATAGTGTGAGAGGTAGTGCAGTATGTGCACCACCATTTGTGCAGAGCGCTGGAGAGAAGGTTCGATGCCCAGAGATGACCCTGGGCGCCCTCGGGTTGCCTTTTTCCAAGTTGTGTTATTTTTCTGGAACCAGATCTTTTTGGGAAACCGAGGACACCTGACATCGATTTCGGAACTCCCCCGAGCTAATTAAAATATGCCCTCTTGCAATGCCAATTGTGCATTTAGTTGTGTTTCCTGTTGTGAGGTAATTATCAAATACATAAGAGCACCTGCTGCATGGGGATTGGTACGTGAGGAGAGAGATCGACCCTCGCTCATACCACTCTGGCTGGAAGTGAGATTGTATGAAATATGAACACGTGGTATTATTGACAAGTTATCGTGTCAGTGGTTCGGCTGGGCACGACGTGGACCACTGGCGACGACAGCGGCGGTGTGCCCGCTCGCCCTTGGTGATTGGACTTACATGTACTGTACAGTGGAAGAGGATTGGAAGCCATAAATTCTTTTTTTTGCAAAATTTAGTCTACATCGATTTTGTCCCCTTCAAAGCTTTCTCCATTCGCTGCTATGCACTTATTCCATCTTCTTTTCCACTGTTTAAAGCACCCTTGGAAGTCATCGGGAGTAAGGCTCTTTAGTTTTTTCGTCGTTTCCTGCTTAATAGTCTCCACATCATCCCTGTGATGTTCCTTCATTACTTTTTTGCACTTTGGGAATAGGTAAAATTTGCAGGGGGGGAGATCTGGCGAAATAGGAGGATGACCGATAATGGTGATAGACATTTTTGCCATAAATTGGCGAACAATCAATGCTGAATGTGCAGGTACATTGCCTTGGTGAAGATACCATCTATCAAGCTCGTTTAAAATAGTGTGCACTGTTGATTTTCGTAATTCAGTTCATCAGTTATCATTCGGACAGTTTTTCGACAATCGGTAATGACAAGGGACAGCACACGGTCAATGCTGTCGTCAACACAGGTGGTTGAAGGTGGTCCCGGCCTTGCATCATCCATGGCGTCTTGTCGGTTATCTTTAAAACGCTTAATCCACTTGCAAACGGATGATGTCTTCGGCTCATACCGCCCATTGCCCAAATCCTGCAAGAACCATTTCCCGGCCTCCTGACCTCCTTACGACGGCATGTTCCATGACCCCCTGGCTCCCCAGATTTGTATATATATATATATTGTAAATTATATATATATATTGTAAATTCACTAATAGTCATAACAAACACAGAAACTAAAACATATAAAAGAGGGACTCATTGGTTCTCGAATTTTCGGCAACCACCTATCTCAAGAGGAATTAGGATACTTTCTCAAGAGGATTAGGATTAGTCCTAATTCCTCTTGAGAAAGGTGGTTGCACCACCGAAAATTTGAGAACCAGAGTCCCTCTTTTATATGTTTTAGTTTCTTTGTTTGTTATGACTAATAGTGAATTTACATTATTGTGCACGTTCGTGGGTTTTTCAAGAAATTGACTATATATATATATATATATATATATATATATATATATATATATATATATATATATATATATATATTCACTGATAGTCATAACAAACACAGAAACCAAAACACAAAAGAGGAAAAACTCACTGGTTCTCGAATTTTCGGTGGTCCAACCACCTTTCTCAAGAGGAATTAGGAACAGAACTGAGGCAGAGGAGGGCCCGAAAGCAGTGGTAGGAAGGAGAAGGGGAAATGGGGGAAAAGAGGGGAAAAGAAAGGAAAAGGGGGGAAGGCATTCGAGGTGAGGAGTTTGGAGGGGTAGTGTATGGCGCGGGAAATTTAAAAAAGGTGGGGATGATATGGAAGTTGTTGGGGGCGGAGGAGGATGAAATAATATGAATAAAGGGGAAATTAATGTCTAATATTAATACCTGGGCGATTCCAGGAATCCAAGAGCCAGATGAAAGCTAGCTCTAATGTTTTGAGTTTCAGTGGAGGGTCTGAGTGTGGGAGGGATGCTAAGACGGATACTTTAAAACATTGGTCAAAGGCAGCGTTGTGTTCGGAGGCATGTTTGGGGATTGGGAGCATACCAATAAGGGAGGAATTGTTGAATGAGGCTCTATGATTATTGATTCTAATATTGAGGGGTGTGGTATATTAGAATCAATAATCATAGAGCCTCATGCAACAATTCCTCCCTTATTGGTATGCTCACAATCCCCAAACATGCCTCCGAACACAACGCTGCCTTTGACCAATGTTTTAAAGTATCCGTCTTAGCATCCCTCCCACACTCAGACCCTCCACTGAAACTCAAAACATTAGAGCTAGCTTTCATCTGGCTCTTGGATTCCTGGAATCGCCCAGGTATTAATATTAGACATTAATTTCCCCTTTATGCATATTATTTCATCCCCCTCCGCCCCCAACAACTTCCATATCATCCCCACCTTTTTTAAAATTCCCGCGCCATACACTACCCCTCCAAACTCCTCACCTCGAATGCCTTCCCCCCTTTTCCTTTCTTTTCCCCTCTTTTCCCCCATTTCCCCTTCTCCTTCCTACCACTGCTTTCGGGCCCTCCTCTGCCTCAGTTCTGTTCCTAATTCCTCTTGAGAAACGTGGTTGGACCACCGAAAATTCGAGAACCATTGAGTTTTTCTTCTTTTGTGTTTTGGTTTCTGTGTTTGTTATGACTATCAGTGAATTTACATTACACGTTTGTGGGCTTTCCAAAAAAGTGTATATGTATATATATATATATATATATATATATATATATATATATATATATATATATAATTACTCCTGGAAGGGTCACCCATGCCAGATAGGTCGAAGGTTAGGAGCCAGACGAAAGGTAGTCCACGCAGCGTCTGTTCCTCAGTGAGGCGGCTGCAATGGCGTCTGACCCCAGTGGGGCGGGCATTAAGTGATGGTGTCACGTTAAAAACACTATTGAGGAAGGCAACGGGAAACCACCTCAATTATGATTCCCAAGAATATAATGATGGGCACTATAGATAATATGAGTCCTGACAACTACGGGACCCGGCCCAAGAGGCCGTGTGTCGTGCCCGGCAGCGGGAGAGGCAAGGCTTCCGCGGTCGTCATCCCACGAAACCCTTGCAGGGAAGAAATAACTTCAGCAGGACAGAAGACTCAGAAGAAGGCGAAAGTAGTTAAAATAGGAGCCTGGAACGTCAGGACAATGTTGAGGAGAGGCAAATTAGAAAATATCAAGCGAGAGATGGAAAGAGGTAACATAGATGTTTTAGGCCTCTGCGAGGTGAGATGGAAGGATAGCGGGGATTACTGGAGTGACAATTATAGAGTAATATACAGCGGCGGGGACGAGAGCCAACGAGGGGTTGCCGTAATTTTAAATAAAGGGGTAGGAAGAAGCGTAGTCAAAATAGAGCAAGCGACAGATAGAATTTTACTCGTAGAGATTAAAGCAGAGCCGACGAACTTGGTCATTATTAAGGTATACATGCAACCGAGCAACCACAAGGAGGAAGAAGTCGATAGGATGTATGATGAGTTAGAGGATATCATCGCGAATGTTCCTGCAGGGATATATTTTATAGTGATGGAAGATTGCAATGCGACGGTAGGCGAAGGAAGAGATGGTGGGGAGGTGGGGGACTATGGGCTAGGCACGAGGAATGAACGCGGGGAGAAAGCAATTGAATTCTGCAGGAGAAAGGGGTTAGTCATCACTAACACATAGTTTAGACACCACAAAAGGCGTAGGTATACATGGAAAATGCCAGGTGACTCGGAAAGGTATCAGTTAGATTATATTATGGTTAGGCACAGGTTTAGGAACAGTGTGATAAATTCGCACAGTTTCCCAGGAGCGGATGCGGACTCTGACCACAATTTAGTTGTTATGAAATGTAATGTTCGTTTCAAGAAGATAAGGCAAGGGCGGCGGGTTAGGAAATGGAATTTAGAAGCAGTAAATGAAATAACGAGGAAGGAGTATCAGGAGGCTGTAGAGAAAATGATGGATGACGGTAAAGAACTGAGTATTATCGAAGAAAATTGGGAATGTATCAAGAAAGGGATATTGGAAGCCGCTAAAGACACTATAGGAACCGTTAACGGGAAACGGATAAGGAAACCATGGGTAACGGATGAGATGATTGCAAAGATGGATGAGAGAAGAAGATGGAAAAATGTAAACACAGAGTTAGGCAAAATGAAGTACAAAGAGTTAAACAATAAACTGAGAAGGGCCACAAATAAAGCAAAAGAAGAATGGTGGAAAACGCAATGCGAGGATATGGAAAGTTTACAGAAGAAGGGTGAAATTGGTGCTCTATACAGCAAGGATAAGTTATTATCGGGAAGTAAGAAGGCAAGATCTGTGCTAACAGTTAAAGATAAATGGGGTAAGATAGTAGTTGAACCAGGAAAAATCCAAGAGAGATGGAAGGAATATATAGAAACACTGTATGGTAAAGAACTTAGGCCGACAAGGTTAGACATAGGAAAGGAACATGACGTAGAAGAAGATAGCTTAGGTCCAGGCATACTCGACGATGAAATAGAAAGGGCATTAAAGGAGATGAGAGCAAATAAGGCTGTGGGGGTGGAAAATATTCCTGTAGAAATGTTGAAATGGTTAGGGAAAGGTGGGAAGAAGGCCATATATGGGCTGATTCGTAGTATCTATGAGGAAGGAATCTGGCCGGAAGATTTTGTGAGATCGGTGTTAGTTCCTATTCCAAAAAAGGCAAAGGCTTCGTCATGTGAGGATTACAGAACAATAAGTTTGATATCCCACGCAGCTAAAGTTATTGTCAGGATCATCCACAAAAGGATAGAGAGTAAGGCAAATGATTACTTAGGGGATGATCAGTTTGGGTTCAGGAAAGGAAGAGGTACGCGTGATGCCATTGCAGTAATGAGATCACTAGTCGAGAGGAATATAGAATACAATCAGGACGTTTTTGCCTGTTTTGTAGATTTCGAAAAAGCGTTTGATAGAGTGAATTGGGAAAAATTAATGCGTGTATTGCAGAAAATAGGAATGGATTGGAGGGACAGGAGACTGATCCGCAACCTGTACATGTCTCAGACTGCTCAGGTGCGAGTGGGGAACGGAGAGTCCGGATGGGCAGTGTTAGGAAGAGGTGTAAAGTAGGGTTGCCCATTGTCACCGGTACT
Source organism: Hetaerina titia (assembly GCA_037158775.1). Lineage (NCBI taxonomy): Eukaryota > Metazoa > Arthropoda > Insecta > Odonata > Calopterygidae > Hetaerina > Hetaerina titia. Next base: position 146,940,602 of record CM073769.1, read on the forward strand.
GTTCAACGTATATGTAGAGGAAATGATTAAAGAGGCATGGGAAGAACTGGAGGTAGGAATGAAAGTCGGAGGGGAATTCGTAAAATCGGTTAGGTTTGCTGATGACCAAGCATTAGTTGCTCAGTCAGCCAAGGGGTTGCAAGCATTGTTGAGTGAATTGGAGGTTTACTGCGGTAAATATGGGATGAGAATCAATATTAGTAAAACAAAGGTTATGCGATTTTCCAGAAAGAAAAAGGCTAAGCTAAATAATAAAATAGGCCGGGAAAAAATAGAGCAGGTAGAACAGTTTACATATCTCGGAAGTGTTTTGGACCAACACGGTCAAAGTGGTAGGGACGTAAAGAGAAGAATTGCGCTAGGCAAGGAGGCTTTCTCAAGGAGGAGGGAGTTGATGACGGGGACGTTGAGTAGGGATGTTAAGACAAGACTCGTAAAAACTCTGATATGGAGCGTAGCTACTACCTTGATCAAAAAGTTCCCGGAATTTTTTCAGAAAATTAAAAATACAAGTTTATTCATCTAAATCTATATTGTCCCCTTCAAAGTAATCCCCATCGACTGCAACACACTTATGCCAGCGCTTGATCCAATCCTCGAAACATTTTTATATTCGGTTTTCGGTATGTCCATCAGTGCTTCCTGCGATTTTTCCATTACTTCCTCTCGGCTGCTAAAACGCGTTCCCCGTAATGGTCTTTTAACTCGATTGAAGAGAAAGAAGTCACAGGGAGCCAAATCAGGTGAATTCGGTGGCTGTTGGATGGTATTTGTTGCATTTTTCGTCAAAAAATTACGAATAATGATAGCACTGTGCGACGGTCTCGACGCACTGTGCGGCGATTTCTGGTCTCTTTCGGCGAATTGCTTCACGCAAACGTCTCATAACGCCCATATATTACTCTTTGTTTACTGTCTGGCCTTCTGGCAAAAATTCATGATGCACTACACCGTTGTAATCCATGAAAACCGTCAGCATTGCCTTCTTTTTTGACTGAAAACGACGTGGTTTTTTTGGTCTCGGCTCATTTGGTGAACGCCATTCACTTGTCTGATGTCTGGATTGCGTGTCGTACTCATAAACCCACGTCTCGTCTCCAGTAATGATCCTTTTGATGAATGTGGGATCGGATTCAGCCTCGCAAATCATGTCTTTTGCGACGTCAACACGGTCTCTTTTTTGCATGAAATTGAGGTCTTTTGGCACCAACTTTGCTGCTACACGACGGAAACCCAAATCATTAACCACAATGTCTTGGGTGGATCCATAGGCAATGTTCAAGTCCTCCGCTATTTCTCTGATGGTTAATTTGCGGTTATTGACCAACATTTCTTTTACTTAATCAATTTTTTCACCGACTTTCGATGTCGATGGTCTGCCACTGCGTTCATCATCTTCGATTGACTCACGACCACTTCTGAACCGCTCGTGCCACTGATAAACGACCGTTTTTTTTAGAGAATCGTTGCCGAAACACTTTTCCAACATTTCCAACGTCCGTGCGCCACTAAATCCGTTTTTTACGCAAAATTTAATACAAGTTCGTTGTTGCAAATTTAAATCCATTTCTGCAATTGTAAAAAATCGCCAACACACACAGAGATAGATGTACTCTTGGCTACGTAACTTTTGCAAATGTCAAGTTATGACACTAAGATTTAAAGGGAATATCAACAACAGATGTACCAATTTAACAAAAAAAACAGAACTCAAATCGGAACGATGGGAGCGCCACACGGTGGTTATTCCTGGAACTTTTTGTTCAAGGTAGTATGTACGGCGCGGAAACGTGGTCGCTGAAGCAGGAGGATAGACGTAGATTGGAGGCTTTTGAAATGTGGGTGTGGAGAAGAATGGAGAAGGTGAAATGGACAGAAAGGAAAACAAATAAGGAAGTACTAGAAATGGTGGGGGAGGAGAGGGGTTTGTTGAGAGAAATCCTATGGAGCCAGGAAAAATGGATGAAAGGCGTATTGAGCGGTAGTGGAATGTTGAAGAGAGTAATAGAGGGGAGAATTTTGGGCAAGCGAGGTAAGGGCAGGAACAGGATAGGGATGTTGGACGGGATGAAGGGAGGAAGGAAGTACACCGAGATGAAGAGGGACCTGATATAGATTATTTTGCTAGGTGGGGAGTCACAAAATGTTTACTTGATAGTTGTGTTCATCCAAAAGCCTACCTTAACCGGTAGATTACCTAATAATACTATATATATATATATATATATATATATATATATATATATATATATATATATATCTTTGAAAGTGACGCTCTTCGGCGACGCACAAACACACGGATACAAAATATTCAACACACAGAAACATAAAGGAAGTAAGAAGAATCTGATGACGATGGCCGGGCCGTCGAAACGTCAATACATACTGTGAGTGTCCTTCCTATATGTTTCTGTGTGTTGAATATTTTGTATCCGTGTATTTATGTATATATATATATATGTATACATTATGAGTCATATCTTATCTTCCGATGGAGAAGATGGAACTCGCGTCCGTCGAAATTATCAAGATATTATTGTGAGTGTTCTTTTATGTGTTCTCGTGCTGTGTGTTACTGTCTAAGTTTTTTATTCAACACTTCCGTGTTACTTCAAAGAAATCATCTATATATATATATATATATATATATATATATATAATGAGATCACTAGTCGAGAGGAATATAGAATACAATCAGGACGTTTTTGCCTGTTTTGTAGATTTCGAAAAAGCGTTTGATAGAGTGAATTGGGAAAAATTAATGCGTGTATTGCAGAAAATAGGAATGGATTGGAGGGACAGGAGACTGATCCGCAACCTGTACATGTCTCAGACTGCTCAGGTGCGAGTGGGGAACGGAGAGTCTGGATGGGCAGTGTTAGGAAGAGGTGTAAGGCAGGGTTGCCCATTGTCACCGGTACTGTTCAACGTATATGTAGAGGAAATGATTAAAGAGGCATGGGAAGAACTGGAGGTAGGAATGAAAGTCGGAGGGGAATTCGTAAAATCGGTTAGGTTTGCTGATGACCAAGCATTAGTTGCTCAGTCAGCCAAGGGGTTGCAAGCATTGTTGAGTGAATTGGAGGTTCAGTGCGATAAATATGGGATGAGAATCAATATTAATAAAACAAAGGTTATGCGATTTTCCAGAAAGAAAAAGGCTAAGCTAAATATTAAAATAGGCGGGGAAAAAATAGAGCAAGTAGAGCAGTTTACATATCTCGGAAGTGTTTTGGACCAATACGGTCAAAGTGGTAGGGACGTAAGGAGAAGAATTGCGCTAGGCAAGGAGGCTTTCTCAAGGAGGAGGGAGTTGATGACGGGGACGTTGAGTAGGGATGTTAAGACAAGACTCGTAAAAACTCTGATATGGAGCGTAGCTATGTACGGCGCGGAAACGTGGTCGCTGAAGCAGGAGGATAGACGTAGATTGGAGGCTTTTGAAATGTGGGTGTGGAGAAGAATGGAGAAGGTGAAATGGACCGAAAGGAAAACAAATGAGGAAGTACTGGAAATGGTGGGTGAGGAGAGGGGTTTGTTGAGAGAAATCCTATGGAGGCAGGAAAAATGGATGAAAGGCGTATTGAGCGGTAGTGGAATGTTGAAGAGGGTAATAGAGGGGAGAATGTTGGGCAAGCGAGGTAAGGGTAGGAACAGGATAGGGATGTTGGACGGGATGAAGGGAGGAAGGAGGTACACCGAGATGAAGAGGGACCTGATATAGATTAGTTTGCTAGGTGGGGAGTCACAAAATGTTTATTTGATAGTTGTGTCCATCCAAAAACCTACCTTAACCGGTAGATTACCTAATAAAAATATATATATATATATATATATATATGAGACTATCCTCTTGAGAAAGGTGGTTGGACCACCGAAAATTCGAGAACCAGTGAGTCCCTCTTTTGTGTGTTTTGGTTTCTGTGTTTGTTATGACTATCAGTGAATTTACATTACACGTTTGTGGGTTTTCCAAAAAAGTGTATATATTTGTGCGTACTGCAATCATTCTTCGTCGTCTTCTGTCAACGTGCTGCGTCTTCGGTTCCTGTGCTATAAGTCGCAGCCACCTTTCTCTGTGTTCTTTCCCTCCTTTCACTACTGTATTACCTTTTATTTTCTCTTCCTCTCACCTACCCTACCACATTTGGCCTTTTCCTTTCCTACTTCCTATACATCAAAATGAATAGCATTGACCCCATCCCCTTATGGCTACGCCACATCAGAAAATATTCCTTCAAACTCGCCCAATACACCAGTCATTCTGAGTTTCTTTCGTCGGGTATAACACTAGGCATAATCCCCAATGGTCTACGTACGAAATTCCCCATTTAAGGTTTACCTCCCCAGTTTCGTCCCTCCTTGAACACAATAACATTCCAACAATCATTTTTCCTCTGTCATTTCATACGAGATCACTACAATCATCTCATTGCCACATACTATAACTCAATTTACTCCCTGATTAAAATCATTTCCCTGGCCGCCCCACATTTCCTTTACAAAGTAGAAGAGACTCTGAGAGCGTCCGCGTGCTCGCTACAATATCGGCGTCAAAAATTACTTACAAAGTTATCCTCTCTCTGTAAATCACACTTCAGAATGGGTCTGCGCCTACCCCTCTCCCTAGCCCCCCCCTCCCCCGCCTCCCCCTCCCCAACACCTCTACAAACCAGACCTGGCTACCATCTATAACCTCCCCCCGCCGACCTCTCGCGGGGTTTTCCCCGATAAGTACCCGCATTCTAGAGTCTCTATACCCGCCGCCCCCATGCCGCCAGACGATGAGACGGACTCCGTTAGCCACGTGGTTAATCTTTCGTCCAAACCCCTTAACCCAAATCAAACTTCTCTTTTAAACAAGAGCCTCTCTTTCACCCTTACCCCCAGAGTAAACCACGTAAGAATTCTCGCTGACGTACTGCGTTTTTGCCGGAATCTCCGGTGGAAGGCTTTTTGGGAGTCGCAACCGGCACCCCAGCAAATCTCCAGACCCCTTCACAACGCCTTACAGAAATTCAAGCCGGCTTCAGCCCAAGAACCCAGTCCCCTCCCCTCAAATCATCCAATTGAAATTTTTATAAACCTTCTCTTGTCCAGAATCGCCAACCCGTCTTTCCTCAAGTCCCTTAATCCTCGATCTAACCTGTCCCCTACCGAATCCTCAGAGCTAAATAACCTAATGAAAAATCCTAACATCATCATTACTTCCGCAGATAAAGGGTCAACGGTTGTGGTCTTAAACAGATCAGACTACATTAGGGAAGCTGAAACACAACTCTCTGACACCTCTTCCTACCAGCAAATCCCCGAAGATCCAAATCCCGCACTTCAGGAGGACCTAATTGAATTTCTTAGTGCCAATGGGCCGAATGAGGGTCTATCTCCTTCAGACTTAGCCCTCCTCTCCCCTCCCCACCCACGCACTCCTCATTTCTATATCCTTCCGAAGATTCACAAGCCGGGTAATCCTGGTCGACCGATTTTATCCTCCCGTCACTCCCCAACAGAAAGAATCTCGGCATTTGTATACCACTATCTCCAGCCGATTGTCCAGGCCCTACCATCATTCACTAAAGATTCCTACCATTTCCTGGATAGATTAAATTCTATCTCCCTCCCTCCAGATGCCGAGATCATTATGGCCACTATAGATGCCACGTCCCTGTACACATCCATTCCCCACTCAGAAGGTCTCTCCGCCCTCCAACACTACCTCTCCCAACGCCCTGAGCCACACATCCTCAGCACAGATTTTCTCCTCAGCCTTTCCGAGTTCATTCTTACCCGCAATTCCTTCTCCTTTAATGATGATTTCTACCTACAAATCAAGGGTTGTGCCATGGGTAGCAGGTTCAGCCCGTCCTATGCAAACCTCTTTCTTGGTCTCGCGGAGAATAAATTCCTGTCACAACAACCCCTGAAACCGCTATTGTGGCTCAGATATATTGACGATATTTTCCTTCTGTGGCCACATGGTCCTGATTCCCTGAAAACTTTCATTTCCAAGCTTAATGCTCCGTCCTCTATCTCCTTTACGTCTACAGTTTCCTCCTCCCAAATCACCTTCCTAGATGTAAACATATCATTTATAGACCATAAATTTCACACATCCGTACATATAAAACCCACAAATAAACAACAGTACTTACATTTTAGCAGCTGTCACCCATACCACACCAAACGTTCCATTCCTTATTCCCTTTCCATAAGGGGACACAGAATTTGCAATGACCCTGACTCCCTAGACAATTTCCTCATAAATTTACACTATTCCCTCCTCAAACGAGGTTATCCTGAATCCCTCCTGAATAAGAGGATCCGTAGACATACTTACACTCCCAGACCTTGCACCACCGCGAAAACCCACCCTCTTTCAATTTGTACCACGTTTCTCCCTGGCCTAGAATCTCTGCGTTCTATCCTAAAGGACCTCTATCCTATCCTCAAAAACCACAATTCCACCACCAACCTTTTCCCCAAATGCCCCTCTGTCACTTTCAAACGCCCCGCCAATCTATCAGATCTTCTAAAATCTACCAATCCACTTCTTAAATCCTCGCCCCGTTCCAAAATCACTTCCAGACCCTGCAATAAACCTAGATGCAAAACATGTCCTATTTTCCTAACCAGAATCCCATCCCTCTCCCACCCGCTCTTTAACTCTCTCCCACCAATTCCCTACTCCTCGTGTACCTCCAGCAATGTTGTCTACCTACTCAAGTGCCAACTTTGCCCTGCCTTTTACATTGGACAGGGTACCACACCCCTCAATATTAGAATCAATAATCATCGAGCCTCATGCAACAATTCCTCCCTTATTGGTATGCTCCCAATCCCCAAACATGCCTCCGAACACAACACTGCCTTTGACCAATGTTTTAAAGTATCCGTCTTAGCATCCCTCCCACACTCAGACCCTCCACGGAAACTCAAAACATTAGAGCTAGCTTTCATCTGGCTCTTGGATTCCTGGAATCGCCCAGGTATTAATATTAGACATTAATTGCCCCCTTTATGCATATAATTTCATCCTCCTCCGCCCCAAACAACTTCCATATCATCCCCACCTTTTTTAAAATTCCCGCGCCATACACTACCCCTCCAAACTCCTCACCTCGAATGCCTTCCTCCCCTTTTTTCCCCCCTTTTCCTTTCTTTTCCCCTCTTTTCCCCTCTTTTCCCCTCTTTTCCCCCATTTCCCCTTCTCCTTTCTACCACTGCTTTCGGGCCCTCCTCTGCCTCAGTTCTGTTCCTAATTCCTCTTGAGAAAGGTGGTTGGACCACCGAAAATTCGAGAACCAGTGAGTCCCTCTTTTGTGTGTTTTGGTTTCTGTGTTTGTTATGACTATCAGTGAATATATATATATATATATATATATATATTCTACCTCTACCCGCTAGACCACCGCGACCCGCATATATACATATACATATATATATATATATATATATATATATATATATATATATATATATATATATATATATATATATATAAAACTTAGACAGTAACACACAGCACGAGAACACAAAAAGAACACTCACAATAATATCTTGATAATTTCGACGGACTCGAGCTCCGTCTTCTTCGGAAGATAAGATATGACTCTCATATATATATATATATATGCGTGTGCATTATAAATATATACGTTTGGTCAAAAAAAAAAGAAAGGACTGATTTTATAACTTGTTTCTTTCGGCGGATACAGCTTAAACAAACCTGTTGCCCTCAAAGTAAATGCCTTGGCTGACGACACACCTTTGTAAGCTTTCTTCCAGTTCTCGAACCCTGCCTGGTAAGCCGCCTTAGGGATCCTCTTTAGGTCCGATGTGCAATTACTTTTAATGTCCGCAATAGGGTTGAATCGGCGCCCTTTCAAGGTTGATTTAAACTTTTGAAACAAAAAAAGTCTGATTCAGTCACGTCTGGAGGGTAGGGTGACTGCGGGATCACGGAAGTTCCGGTTCTGGTGAAAAACTGTCACGATCAGCACCTTGTAAGCCGGCGCGTTATCGTATATTTCTTTCAGTTGTTAATTACTACAATGCCTCGTAATTCTTCAAAGTACATACCTTGTGTGTCAGCACCCTTTTGCTGGAGTGACTTTTCCACGAATCACTCGGAGGTTACCCTGAAGACGGATTCCGGAAGATTCTTAAGTGTTGGCATGGAAGCTCCTTTGACGGTACTAAGGGTCCCATTGTGGTGTTCTTAGAGGCAGGATTCCACTTTAATAGGGAATAGGAAATAATAGTCAACTGGTGCCAAGTCGGGTCTGTAAGGGGGTTGGAAAATCGTCGCGATGCCATCGTAGAAGGTTTTCGCAAGCAGACACTCGAGTCTGTTCTCTTGGTCGTCCGTCAAAACCTTCGGGAGGACGAGTTTAGCAGAGATCTTTCGCATCGCCAATTTTTCAGTGGTAGTGGTGTGTGCACTGTGACTGTCTTATCAATGTCAATACGATCTGCGATCATGCGCACACTTAACTGACCGATGATCTGAATTCAGGACTTCCTGTACACGTCAGTAAAAAATTGTAACCGCTTCTTTTTACAAGAACCTTGTGCACAAGTTTTTTTGGCATCCGCAGGCTTTTATTCACCCAAATGTCCCAATTTTGACCCAGATATGTCACCTTGGATCTGTTACCAGATTTAGCGGAAGAATAAGCGGTCATATTTTTTTTAGCACTTAATATTTTTCCATTGTACGCACCATTCCAAATGTTGGATGGAAAATATATTTTCATTTGCGTTACTTGAAGTATGGTCTTTTAAATTTGGTTCAGCAGGATTTTATCGTTCACGAGCATCAAAAAAAGGATCACTGTCATTTGACACGCTGCTTAAGACTGACTTAAAACTCTTATCGCAAGACTCATGCCTTGATTCATTGACTTACTATATTTGCATGGGTGAGCGCCCGGGATGACTGCAACTCAGCGTGTATTCAGCAAATGCAGGCGACCACTAGCCCTGATCTATTGACTTCTATTAAACCAGAACAAGAGAGGTGAAACCGTGTTTCCATCATCTCCCAACCTCTCAGCATCCCTTGCTTCCGTAGGGCACGATAACCCTGGGGGTGTTCAACCCCTGACTTCCCCCCGGTGGACGGCGCCGGGAGGGAATGTCCATGGCGAGGGGAACCTCGTACCCCGGAGTCGTCGTTACGAGGGAAGGGCAAGAGTGGGGGGGGGTTCAGAGGTGGGCGAAATTGAAAGACATTTAATGTGAATCGATCGAAGAGGGGCGAAGACGGGCCTGAAATCAATATATGTACACCCCTCGCCGCTTCTCTTTCTCTCACTCCCTCATAGACGACTATGATGTATGGGCGCGGCAATACATTTACGTACTTGTTATATATATATATGTATGTGGACATGGCATGTTGAAGGCGAGGGGAGGGTGTGCCGGACGGGCTCTTAAGAGGGGAGTGGGAGGTGACGCCACTCTCCTTCCAAAGTGTCCCGTCTTGAGATTGGCTCCCTTCCTCCTCGCCCATTTCCGTTTTCTCCTCTCATTTTTCCCCTTCATTCTTACTCCCTCTCTTTTGTTCCCTCTGCCATCTTTTCCGCTGCCCTTTCTCCCCCTGGCTCCCCTCCTTTGCCAGTTCAAGTGTCTCGTGGCCGTATCCTTTGAGAGAGAGGGACAGCTATGCCCTGTGACGGTGGAGGTGGTCTTCGGGTGACCAAGGGGTTCCAACTCGTCACCAGTCATTAAGGGGTTGCGGGTATTGCCGAGTGAGTTGTAGAGTAAGTGCGATAGATATAGGATGAAAATAAATGTAATCAAAACAAAGGTTATGCCATTTTTCGGGAAAAGAGAATGGCTAAGTAAAATATCAGAATAGGAGTTCATACACTTAGAGGAACAGTGTACCTATCTCTCGGGTATTTACTTGACCAAAAGGGTCAAAATAGTAAAAACATAAGACGAGGAATTTCGCTAGGCAAAGAGATTTTCACAAGGGGGAGGGAATTGACAGGGTCTTTACTATTATATTGTATTTAATATGGATGATAAGGAGGGGCTCGTCAGCAATTTAATGCGGAGTGTAATTATGTGCGGCGTGGAAACGTGGTCATTTAAGCATGAGGATATACGTAGATTGGAGGTTTTTGATAGATGTGAGTGTGAAGAAGAATGGGGAAAGTGAATGGAACAGAAAGGAAAACAAACGAGGAAGTGCTGGGTGTGGGGAAAGGGGAGGAGCGGGATTTGTTTGGGGGAATCCTAAGGGGGCAGCAGAAATGGATGCAGAGCGTTTTGATTGGTAATGTGATACTAAAGTCTTGGATAGAGGGGAGAAAGTTAGACAAACGAGGAAGGGAATAAATAAAAATTACCCAAAGCCGTACTCTTAGGGACACGGGGGAGGGTGCAACGAGTCAATCAAACGACGAAGGATTAGAAATAGGACAAGGATTTCTAACTGGATGAAAGGAGGAAGAAAATATTCGGAGATGAAGAGGGGCCTATTGTATTGTTGGATGTCAGGTTGTGTTCTGTTGAGGGAGAGGAGAGAAGCGCCGCTGTACCGTTTGGTGGATTGCGTCCATGCAAACCCTACCTTAACCGGGAAGTTTGGACAAATATTTATTGGGGACCAATTCATGTGAATACGGTGAATGCTGTCATAATTTGGATTTAACTTCCATAATATTTACCACGGAAACTGCGCAGATATTCATCCATGCATTATTAAAATGAGAAATAATTTGTTATGATATTCTTCATTTATTGTTAGCCCTTTTTGCAAGTAATCGATGTACATGATATTGTGTGCATCCCAAGAAACCGTGACCATCATCACCTCGTTGGCCGATTGCACCGTCTTTGCCTTCTTCGGAGCCGTATAGTCCTTGTAAACCCTCTGTTTTGACTACTCCTTTGCCCCTGGGGTGTAGTTGTGTTTCAACGTTTCTTGCAAAGATACGTATAGGCTCAGAAACAGTCAGGATATCGACGGAAATTTATCAAACCAACCTCCGAATCCAGCACAAGATTGTGTTAGTTCACCGCAGAGAGCAAACACGGCACCCATCTTATCGATATTTCTTCCAAACCCAATTTTTCGTGCAAACTTGAAAACAATTGTAATATGCCTGTGACCTCAACTATTTCGCGGACTTCGATTCATCGATCACTAAAAACCATATCGTTGATTTTGATTATCGTTGATGGAAGTCACTTCCATCGGATGTCCCGAACGATGTTAAATATTTGTGGATGTAACCGTCAACAATAACACAATAACGCAGCCAATAACAATAACAATAACAGTAACACAATAATGCAGCCTTCTTCCCCAAAAATGTCCCAAACATTTCAATGGTTCCACTGAAATGTTGTCTACCCTGACGGCATTATTTGGTTTCAGCTCCATTAATGCTCTTTCTATTTCTTCATCGAGTATGCCTGGACCTAAGCTATCTTCTTCTTCGTCATGTTCCTTTTTGCCTAACCTTGTTGCCTGAGTGCTTTACCGTACAGTGTTTCTATATTATTCTTCCATCTCTCTTGGATCTTTTATGGGTCAACATGCTTCTTTTGCTTCATTTGTGTCCCATCTCAATTTGTTGTTTAACTCTTTGTACTTCTTTTTTCCTTATTCTGTGTTTAAATTCTGTCATCTTCTTTTCTTATCCATCTTTGCAATAAGCTCATCCATGACCCATGGTTTCCTTGTCCTTTCCCCGTTAGCGGTTCCTATAGTGTCTTTTGCGTCTTTCGATATCACTTTCTTGATACATTCCCATTTTTCTTCGACAGCAATCAGCTCTCATCCGTGATTTTCTCTACAGGCTGCTGATACTCCTTCCTCGTTAATCCATTTAATGGTTTTACGTTCCATTTCCTAACCCGCCACCCTTGCCTTATCTTCTTGAAATGGACGTTACATTTCATAACAAATAAATTGTGGTCAGAGTCCGCATCCGCTCCCGGGAAGCTGTACGAATGTATCACAAAGTTCCTAAACCTTTGCCTAACCATAATATAATCTAACTGATACCTTTCCGAGTCGCCTGACATATTCCATGTATGCCTATGCCTTTTGTGTAGTCTAAACAATGTGTTGGTGATGACTAACCCCTGTGTCTTGCAGAATTCAATTGCTTTCTCCCCGCGTTCATTCCTCGTGCCTAACCCAAAGTCCCCCACCTCACCACCCTCTCTTCCTTCGCCTACCATCGCATTCCAATCCCCCATCACTATCAAATGGTTCCCTTCAAGAGCTCACGCGATTATATCTTCTAACTCATCGTACATCCTATCGACTTCTTCCTCCTTATGGTTGCTCGGTGGCGTTCCGTATTAAGTTTTTAATAATATTTTCTTTACATATTCATTTTATGTCCCGGTCATCGATTCTCTACTCTTCACAAGCTAAAATAATTCTTTTCTTAATATCCTTATAACGTTATCTGCAAATTTTAAGGAAATAGTCCCAATAATAAACCTTTGATACAAACTCTGAGTTTCCCTCTTTTTTGGTTTTACAATTTTTCGCATCCTAATTTATCTATTTTGGGCTTGCATCACCTCCATCCTTCGTTCCATTGCAGTCTATGACTCACAGATAGTTTCTTCTCATATTATTCCTCACTTTGATTATGGCAATATTGCGTATCAAGACCTTTCTAACGATCTGCCGGTAAAACTACAGAGGGCATTTAAATCATGCGTATTTGTATACAATTTTTATCTGTAAGTTTAAATATTGTAAATGTGTGACGAGGTGTTAGGTGGTAGAAGAGACTCCATATTCTCAATCTCCTCCCAAAATAAAGACGACTATCCATTTATCTATCCATCTATCTCTATCGTAACTCGGATCCAGCCGGCCGTAGTGAGGGGCGCTGATTGGTGCGGTCGCCCCTCGGCTCTCTCCTTCGCCTCGGAAGTGACGGCCACCGGCCCTCGGAGGTCTCTCGCGGGCCGCGGCCTACGACGGGGGCCGTGCGAGTGTCCTATTGGGGTCTCTTTCCCCCTTCTCGCCCACTCCCCTGCTGGTGCAGGCACGCCGCAATCAAATTCCGCCTCACTGAGATGATTTCGGGCCCCCGCCTCCCTTTCCCATTCCCCAACCGCCGAGCTTATCGAGGCGTCTTACTCTTTTCCACCGCTCCAGTTTCCACTTGCCCCCTGGGTGCCCCACCCCCACCCGGAGAATGAAGGGGTGCTGGGTGGGGGGCATCTCTCCCCAACAAACTCCCGAATCGCACTATCGCCCCCCCCCCGCCGTTACTACGCCCACTCCGCCTACCTCCCCACAAAGGGATTAATCCCACTTAAAATTCTGCTCCCCACCCCCTTCGCCCACCCCTACCCCACGGTCGCTAGGCAACGGAGCCGTCCAAACAGACCTGACAGACTAACTAACTTCGGACATTTTCCGGACAAGGAGCCGGAAGCAATGCTTTCGAGTGAGTCCTTCTAACAGCCATCTTCACTGCCTATCGTCTGATTTACATCCTATGACGTTTCAGAAGTTGTGGTTCTTTCCATTTGAATAAGGTAGTATTGTGTGTGATCCCACGAAGTTAAGTAATGTGTGTAGGTACACATATATAGCCCTGAAAATATTTGTGTGTGCGTGTGTGTATATATATTGATATATAAACTTAGACAGCAACACACAACATGAGAACACATAAAAATAACGTGTGAGTGTTCTTTTATTTGTTTCTAAGGCAAGGAAGCTTTCTCAAGGAGGAGGGAGTCGATGACGGGGACGTTGAGTAGGGATGTTAAGGCAAGACTCGTAAAAACTCTGATATGGAGCGTAGCTATGTACGGTGCGGAAACGTGGTCACTGAAGCAGGAGGATAGACGTAGATTGGAGGCTTTTGAAATGTGGGTGTGGAGAAGAATGGAGAAGGCGAAATGGACCGAAAGGAAAACAAATGAGGAAGTACTAGAGATGGTGGGTGAGGAGAGGGGTTTTTTGAGAGAGGAGAGTTTGTTCCTGCCTCCGTAGAGATTCTCTCTAGAGAGAGAATCTCTACGGAGGCAGGAAAAATGGATGAAAGGCGTATTGAGCGGTAGTGGAATGTTGAAGAATGTAATAGAGGGGAGAATGTTAGACAAGCGAGGAAAGGGCAGAAAGAGGAAGGGGTTGTTGGACGGGATGAAGGGAGGAAAGAGGTTCACAGAGATGAAGAGGATACAGAGTAGGTTGCTGTATTGTGTTTTGTTTGGAGTTACAAAATATTTATTTGATAGTTGTGTCCATCCAAAAACCTACCTTAACCGGTAGATTACCTTTAAATGTATATAATCATATTGAGGATGTGGCGGAATAGACTGCGTGATTTGACGGATGAATCGTAAAAAACAACCAAGATAATTAGAAAGTTTTCTCTATCTGAAAAGTACATCAAACGCCGTATTTTTAATCAGACATTGAAAATTATTTCATCCAGGTGATGACCTTGAGTGAGCGATACACATCTTGGGTCGTTGAAAAAAGCGTTCGAAAACTCTTCTCAGCATATCTTGTGTTATTCCAGCGATGACATCTGTAATTGCCTCCTTAAGGGCTTCCAAGGTCCTTGGTCGAACTTTGTAAACCTCAGCTTTGGGATATCCCCTAGTAAGAACATCACCAGGGCTCAAATCCAGGGAGCGAGAATGAAATGGAACATACCGTCGTAAGGAGGTCAGGCGGCCAGGAAATCGTTCTTGCGGGATTCGGCGTGAACTACGGGCGGTATGAGCCGTGGCACCATCCTGTTGAAATCAAAAGGCTTCGGTGTCACATTCCTCAACACACTCTACCATTTTGGGGAGTAAAAGTTCTCCAGCATCTCACAATAGCGCACAGAGTTCACAGAAACAGTGGAACATCGGGATTCAAAAATGTAAGGTTCATTAATGCCTATGGAGAACACAATGCACCAAACTGTCACTTTATGGTTATGAAGGGGTCTTGAGTGAAGTTCTGGAGGGTTTTCAGTCACCCAGTAACGAAAACATTTCTCATTTAATGAGCCGGAGAAGTGAAAATGCGCTTCATCGCTTGACTACAGCGCCCTCTCCGTCACCACCACACTGTTTTTGTTCTTAAAGTTTCTACGACAAAGCCTCGATACTCAGCGGACTACTTCATGGCAACTATTAAAAATGACGTTGTTTTCCCAGCTATCGCCACTAATCGCACTCCGCTATTTTACCTGCGTGCTCATCAGCGATTTTTGAAACTTAGATATCCATTCTGTTTCACCCTGTATATGTGTGTGTGTATAGTATGTGTTCGTGGTTGTGCCACCGAATATTTTGAAAAATGTGTATTTGTCCTTTTTTATGTTGCTATATTTTATGTTTGTTGCCCGGCGCAATTTCTTTCCTTCGTTCTATTTATTGTTGTTATCCACGTGGCTTTCGTCTTCTCCCCCTTCATGAGTGAACCAATCTCTTTCAATCTCTATCTTACGTCATTGGAAGTGGGCCGCCGTCCGTCGTCTCGGTTCCCCTCTTTTGTCGCCCGACTACTTCTCTGCGATGCACTCCGTCACCATCAGACATTCTCCCGGGGCAGTCACCACAATACGCCTCCGGCTCTCCCCTCCGCCCGCTCCCTCCAGCAGGACGGGGGGCAAGGGGGGACGGCAGCGGTGGCCCCTTAATCTCTCATGATGGAGGCACGACTGATGGTGTGTGCGTGTGTCGGCGTGGGTTTTGCTGATTGGACGAATTTGTCCCCGTGCGCCCCTCTTCATCCCCTCTCCCCCGGTTCCTCGCCCGTGCCCCCAGACTCGTGGCCCTGCGTCAGGGCCCCATCGCACCGAAAGACGCCTCCTACCCACCGTCTTCCGCGTCTCTCGCCACCCCCCTTCTAATTTGGGGGAAAAGAAAGACCGTCCCTCTGGGGGAGTGGGTTGACGGTGGATAGTGTGGGGAGCGGTGGACCTTCCGATGGACGGAAAACATGAAGAGTAACTCCAGGGCGTCACCCTGAGTTCCGCTGTCTACTTTTGAGCGGAGGCTTTTCGAAGGAAGGCCTCGAAGCCAGCGGCCTTTCAGAGGCTCGGGGGCAAGAGGCTGCCCTCCCATCCCTATGGTTCTCCCCTCCTCCCCGTTCCTTTTCCTCCGGAAATCGGTCTTTGGCACCCAATCCACCGTAACACATTGCTCTCATGGTACGTAGTTAGACCACCTGTTCAACAAGGCGCAAGGCATTTGAAGTTGCCGAAGAAGTATCAACTCAGAGGATCAGTCAATGGAAATCAGCGCATACAATCACGACAAATAAAACGGGTTGAGCACTGGGTCAGTTCGCTGACTGGATTACGTCGCTATCCACCCCGAGGAGGGACCGGGTTCGAATCCCGACGTTAGGAGAATTGTACGGCGGCATACTGTTCTCCACGTGTCGTGTTTTGTGGAGGGCACTTCATGTGAAGCCGGACTGGATGTTGTTTTGCGTAAATCTAGATGGCCACCGTAAAGAGTAGGCCAATGGCGAAGCCGGGTTTCACTGCACCCGTCCCCCATTCCCTGAGAGCCCCCTACCACTACTGAATCCCCCGTACCCATCCCTAATGGCCTCCTCAGCTGTTGGTTGTCTCCCCTCATTCCCACGGCTGCTGATCAGATTGAAACTCCTGCCAAGGCAACGATAGCCGCGATCACTCGCGCCTTCGGTGACCAGGCTGGGGAATCGAAGACTGAATGGGACAAGGCGTTTTTGTAGACCGATGAATTTCGCTTATCAGTTTGTCATAGTTTGTGTGATATCTGCAGTGAAATAACAGCCATTTTTCAAGAAAGGAAGCCATTGAACGCAAAAGAAAGAGCATTTGCAGATTGACGGTAATGTAAGGCAAAGAAGAGGAACTGGCCGTTCCTTATGCCAGAGTTAGCAAAGGACTTACCTTTGAATTTCAAGGTCTCGCAGTATTTTTACAGATACCGTGACAAAATCTAACATGGTGAAAATTGAAAATAGCAAATATTTTGGGAGAAATCCCCGCGCTTGGAGCGGGGATGCTTCACAAAAGCTTCTGCGATGGACAGAAAGACGCAACCCTCCATTCCACGTTTCCTTTTATCGAAGGGGCCACTTTCAGGGGTGGATGGAGTACATATTTTTGCGGAGGGAAGCTGTGATATAGCCGCGTAACATCCCAGGATACATGATCTTTGCAAATTCTCCTTTGTAATTTTAGTCTCGCTGTTATCCCAATTGCAATACTTCTTATTGAGGGAATTTAATTGGTAGGAATCCATTAAAACTAAAAAAGAACAGTGAAGGCATTAGAACACATGATTAATTTATTACTTTATGGATCAACGTGAATCTGTCTTAAGACATTCCCCGCGTCCTGCCTTCGAATGCTGCATGCATTAGTTGTTTATTTCACCCGTCGCTTCTTAACAGGGAGTATTCCTTTGGGCCTCTGCAACCCCCCCCCCCTGCGCCTCTATACCCAGTCAAATTCACAGATATTGAATTCGTATAGTTCCATCGCAAATCAGCGAAACCATTGCCAGCAGCTCAGTAGTTGTTTTGTCTATTCTTCGTGTAGCACGTGATATAAGTTCCCTCTTCCTCATTCTTTGGGGCCATAGTAAAATTAAATCTAAAACTCCCACAAATAGATTTCGAAGACCTTCCGAAGGACCAACCTGCAGCTGCCAGATGTGATCGTTGGTGACTCCGTCGCCCCTTGCGGGCAATCGTGGCACAACGCGAACCGTGGCACGACCGCCCTGTGTTGTTCATTCACTCCTCCGGAGCGATCTTTTTCATCGGTGCGAGTTTCCTTCCTTCGCATTTCTTAGTTGAGATTAAGTGAGTCTCTTCGCCGGCTGTTCGAGAAAACAGTCCTCTATTCCGTTCTTTCTGCGCTAATTTTATTCTCCAGTCGTTCCCTCGCCACAGTTGGTCGGCCCCCTGCTGGCAGCTCGGAGCATCACGGCAGATTAAATCCAGGGCGCTGTCGATGTTCACTCCGCGCGCCACTCGTCCAACAGTCTGCCTCCGGAGTTGGGCCCCCGTGACGCCACGCCTCTCGTCACGATGGCGTGGCGTCCAGTTTACTTCCTTCTTGGCGGGAGGAGTGATTTGTATGCCCCGTTCCAATCCGTGGGTCGCAATTGGGTGACATTGTTCATCTCCCCCGCCCAGTTTTCCCCATAACATACGACAATCTCCGATGGATGTCTTGTAGTGTTTGTTTCTGAAGATAACTAGTCATTAATAGGTCAAAATGTAGCATATCAATAGCAAGGGGTTTAAGGGTGAGGGAATATAGGAGGGAGAAGTGCATGCTGAGCTGAGCTGAGCATGTGCTTGTTAGGCTGAGCAGTGTCGTGATTCCGGAGGGGTGCCACATCAAAGAAGGTTTTTGCGCGAATCTCAGTGATGAAAATTTGATGAAAAGAGCAACGAGGCTAGCCGTGGCTATTTTCCGGTCGACCTTGTTTTAATCAAACCACGCGGCGCCAATGAGTTTTCCGATGTTACACATTGTTCATTGCTTGTACAATATTCGTTCTGTGCGAGTCGTCCCAGCAGCTTGGAGGCACATAGGCGAGGCGTGGGAGGGCGGATGACCTTTAGTAGTCAGGGCCTTGGTTCCGATGTAGAGTGGAGAGGCGTCCGTTCCATTTTTCTGCCCCCAGAGAAGAGTGCACCGCTTCCCGCGACGCATCCTGGGCTCAGCGCGACGACCTGCTCGCTCTTTGTTATCTCAACGGGGGGCACGGAGAACACATACGCATGTGTTTATACACCCAGGTGGCCATACATAATTTTTTAGAAGAATGACTAATAACCCAAACGTATTTGTGGAAAGAAAATCTCGGAAAACCCTCTGGAACTCTCTCCATTCCAGGAATTTCGGACGGAAGGATGGTAGGGACTGAGAATACCATATGAGAATGTGCCCTCGCGGAAGGGAACTCGTGGCAAGGATGGAGGGATTTTGGGAAGTGGAGAGAATTTAGAAAGGGTGGATATAATTTAAGTGGGTTTGGGAATATTTGAATGAGTTTCTGAGCGCTTAATGGTTGCATATGGGCATTTGCAGAGTATGTTGGCGGTTGGTTTATTTTGGAGAGGCTGCAGTGAAGTCTTTGAGAATAACTTCAAGGGACGTACCACCGGGGAAGTAAGTAGGTTGTGCAAGTGGACAGGGTGTCACTATTCTTCTTAAGAGGTGTTTTAGGGCGCATGCATACTTTTGGGAATTTTGTACAAAAAGGAGTTCGGACAGCCACGTCGTGCGATTAGGTTGAAGTGCTCTCTTGAGGTCCACTCGATGTCCCCAAATAGCGTCGCTTGGGTTGCACTTCAGCAGACATTGATTCGAATTATCCTCTCCGCGGTAGCCCTTGCTCCCTGAACATTCCACCCCTGGCTGATTGCCCACCCACCCCTAAACCGTCGGTCGCCTCCCAAAAACAACAATGCGGCTCTAATGCTGATGATTATCCATGGCTGCCTTGAAATGTTTTTTTCCGTTCTTTTCCAAAACGAATGACTTTTCACCAATTTACGATTAAAACTTGAAATCTAGTTGACTTGAAGTTGCTGATAACGATCTTGTAACAAATCGTGTTTGTCTAATTTTGCACGTAATTTACGTGTCTGCGCTGGATTTCATGATGTGTTCCCTGTCACCGCCCAAGCGCCGCTACATGTGCTATTGTCCTCATTGTTTTGTGGCAATTCTGACCTTCTTTGCACATGCGTGCAAAGAAGGTCATAATTGCCACAATCTCTTTTCATAATGCCTTTTATGCCATAATCTCTTTTTGGAATTCTACAACCTCCCCTTCTACCCCCCTCTCCCCCTCTACACCCTCCCTCCTCAGTCACACCTCCATCCCACCCTCACGCGCGGCATTATCCCCCTGAAACAAACGAATCACGCCCGCGCGTCCCCGCCCATAGATGGCATCTTAAGGGCCTAACGCTCCTCTCCGCCCCACTGACACAGAAATCAGCGCAACACCAACTCGCGAGCGGTGTCGTAATATCCACGGCCGCACATTTCGGCCCCCCACCTCAATCAACCCACCTTCCGCCCCTAACCTCAGCAGGACCCTTTCCAGCGGCGAATACCATTGAACCAACCCCCCCCCCGTTCTCTCCCCTTCCTCATTCACCCCCACTCCACTTAGACCCGTTATATAACCTTCCCTCCCCACCCCCCGTAACGGCCCGCCTAACACTCATGAGGCTCTCATAGTTTACTCGGTAGATATGTATATTAATATCGGAAGGCATATCAGGGTAAACATGATCGAGGTGCCTTTGTCATTAGTTGTCCAGGGCCGACTCGATGACTGTATCATTTACGCTTCCAGCCAATTCACCAGGATTTCTTATAAACACCTTAAAGGAGTTTTTTATTGAACACATCAGTGATGATTAGTCACGCGATTAAATTTAAGATGTGTTCTGAATTTTAAGAGCTTTCACCAAATCCGCTCACGTCATTTCACACTCGCAAAATCAGTTTTGCGATTTAATAAAGTATGCACCGCGCGAAAAGGGATTGGAATCTTGTATAATCCGAAATGCGCCACCTAGAAGGCGTTGTTTAATTTCTTTCCTGTTTTCCTCTGCGATGGAACCGAAAGAATCGATTTGAAAACCTTTCGATTCATATTTCGAGCATCGATTGTGATATTTTTAATAATCCAATGATCTGTCGATTTCAGCCGTCCATTCGCCCATGGCTCACTCTTACACCCTGAAGGGGGTGGGGTTCCCTCTTTCGCTTCACTTCCCGTACTTCTTCGACTCTTGTTGCGTGTGTAGGTGCGTTCATCAGTCCACCCTGGTGTTTCACACTTATTTTTGTCTTGCGTTAGTGCCGGTGCTTCCTTTACCCCTTCGTTTGGCCCTTTGCTCTCTTCCGGTAGCGTCCTGGTGGTCGTCGGCGCCCCCGGAGCACACCTTCCTCGGAGTTTCCGAGCGGAGGAAGGGAATGAAACCCCGGGGGGGGGGTTTCGCCTCGCCGACGAGGGCGAAGGGAGGGGGCGTCGGCGCCGCAATTATCGTCGGGAGTTTCCATGGAGACACTCGGGCCTCGTCTACTTACCTACGACTCCACTCCTCTCGCTCCCCCAGATGTCGCACCCTCCTTCCCCCCCCCAACCGCTCGCTCTGCCTCGCATTAGCGGCACCCGGCTCTGCCCTCCCTCCCCCCCGCTCCCTCCAGCCGCGTCATGTGCGGGGGCACGGGCGGAATATTCCGATATCGCACCTTATATATACTCCGCTTCCCAACCCTCCATTTACATTTCTCGTCCTGATTGTGCTTTTCTTATGGCATCGACGAAGAAAAAGACTTGTTCGTTTTTGTTCACGTGACAACGCCCCTCCTTCACTCATTCCCCCCCCCCCCAATCCCTCCGCAACTCCTTTCCAGCCTCCAACCGCAAGAATAAAGGAGAACTCTCTCTGTTTTGCTCGCCCTAACCCTCGCCATTTTTTTCATTCTGCTGTGACCGCAATCGATGTCATCACCGGAAACGACGCTTCAATTTGAATCCCTGGGATTACTTTTTCGGCTCTTTAGCGATTCAGTGAATAAACATATGCCTTAATTCTTGTTCAGATTTTAATCTATTCCTTTCGATCAGACACAGTATGACACGGAGAGAAAACTCCCATTTAAAAATATGCGGAATGGCAAAAGGGATGCCGCGGCGTTAATAGTTTTTACGTCCCATTAGCTGAGAGAGATGAAAGATTTCCTTCTATTTCTGCAATAGCAATGTCCCTCTTTATTTCTTTTTCAATTAAATGCACACATCGGAGTATCTGGCTGAATTATGTGAGTAAAACTCTTGCCATTTCACAACATGTCGATATTTTTCAGTGGTTATCACCGAATAAATCAACAGCAGAGTACGCGACACACATTATCTCATTTCAAAGGAGGAAGAGCGTTCGTTGGTCGTCCGTGGTTGCCTATTACAACCCCCCCTCGTCACTTGTCGTCGGCCCTCCTTCCGTTGCTCCACTCCCCCTCCTTCTCCTCATTTAGCGCCTGCTCCACATTTTTTCTACGCAGTACTGCTTTGTGATCGATAGTCGTTTCTACTTCAGCCGTCGTACTCCAATGTTTAATTTTTTTCGCCAAATCCACACTTATAACCTCTCTCCTTCTTCAGTTCCTGTTCAGAAACGCCTGCGCTTCACGGGAGAAACTTCTGCACGAAACATGGCAAAGCACTTCATTTAGAAAAACACCGAATGCCATTCCTATCTTTCTGTTTCTTCCCATTCTAGGACTTCCGTATTACGAGTCAATATCCTTGTCTTTTTTTAATTTTTCGCAGTGCCTGTTTTGTTGTCATTGTTTTTCTTTCTTAATTTTGTTCGAATTTGTCACTATTACTATCATGTAACATTGCTTGCTTCCTCGAAGAGAAGAAAGAGGCTTGAGGTGAAGAAGAAAAAGAAGAGGCTTGCTTCCTCGAAGATATCTTTCGTCATTACAAATTTCAAGTTTTATTCGCTAGTCTAAATCCAACCTCTATTTCTCCGGGATTGTCAATATATATGTATTTCCCTTTCAACTTTCGCACCTGTTTCCAATGTGATAACATTATTCTGCAAATGTGATGCATTACATTCTTCTTCTTCCCCTGTTTTCTTCACCTCAACGTAGATTAGGTTGCATAAAGACCCGCATATCTCGGTGTAAATTATTTTCCATCGACAGCTCAAGTGATCCGGCAAGGCCCGGCAAATCGAAATATCCGTTGTTCAAGTCCCGGTAGAGGAAATATTTTTACGCTTATGATCAGCTCGATTCCGCCTTCCCCTCCTCTCCTCTGTACGTTACTATCCATTTTCCTTTTTCTATTTCCATGTGAATGAATATATATTGTGAGTGTTCTTTTTATGTGTTCTTATATTGTTTCTTGCTGTCCAAGTTTATATATATATCTATATATATATATATATATGTATATAAAACTTAGACAGTAACACACAGCACGAGAACACATTAAAAAAACACTAACAATGATATTTTGATAATTTCGAACAACTCGAGCTCCGTCTTCCTCGGTATTCGGTCTATATATATATATATATATATATATATATATATATATATATATATATATATATATATATATATATATATATTTATATATATATTTTACTTTATTATTTTATATATTATATTTTATTATTTATATCTATATATATATATATATATATATATAGATATAAATAATAAAATATAATATATAAAATAATAAAGTAAAATATATATATAAATATATATATATATATATATATATATATATATATATATATATATATATATATATATATATATATATATATATATATATATATATATATATATATATATATATATATATATATATATATATATATATATATATATATATATTTATATATATATTTTACTTTATTATTTTATATATTATATTTTATTATTTATATCTATATATATATATATATATATATCCTGCCTCCATAGGATTTCTCTCAACAAACCCCTCTCCTCCCCCACCATTTCTAGTACTTCCTCATTTGTTTTCCTTTCGGTCCATTTCACCTTCTCTATTCTTCTCCACACCCACATTTCAAAAGCCTCCAATCTACGTCTATCCTCCTGCTTCAACGACCACGTTTCCGCGCCGTACATAGCTACGCTCCATATCAGGGTTTTTACGAGTCTTGTCCTAACATCCCCACTCAACGTCCCCGTCATCAACTCCCTCCTCCTTGAGAAAGCCTCCTTGCCCAGCGCAATTCTTCCCCTTACGTCCCTACCACTTTGACCGTATTGGTCCAAAACACTTCCGAGATATTTCAACTGCTCTACCTGCTCTATTCTTTCCCCGCCTATTTTAATATTTAGCTTAGCCTTTTTCTTTCTGGAAAATCGCATAACCTTTGTTTTATTAATATTGATTCTCATCCCATATTTATCGCACTGAACCTCCAATTCACTCAACAATGCTTGCAACCCCTTGGCTGACTGAGCAACTAATGCTTGGTCATCAGCAAACCTAACCGATTTTACGAGTTCCCCTCCGACTTTCATTCCTACCTCCAGTTCTCCCCATGCCTCTTTAATCATTTCCTCTACATATACGTTGAACAGTACCGGTGACAATGGGCAACCCTGCCTTACACCTCTTCCTAACACTGCCCATCCAGACTCTCCGTTCCCCACTCGCACCTGAGCAGTCTGAGACATGTACAGGTTGCGGATCAGTCTCCTGTCCCTCCAATCCATTCCTATTTTCTGCAATACACGCATTAATTTTTCCCAATTCACTCTATCAAACGCTTTTTCGAAATCTACAAAACAGGCAAAAACGTCCTGATTGTATTCTATATTCCTCTCGACTAGTGATCTCATTACTGCAATGGCATCACGCGTACCTCTTCCTTTCCTGAACCCAAACTGATCATCCCCTAAGTAATCGTTCGCCTTACTCTCTATCCTTTTGTTGATGATCCTGAGAATAACTTTAGCTGCGTGGGATATCAAACTTATTGTTCTGTAATCCTCACATGACGAAGCCTTTGCCTTTTTTGGAATAGGAACTAACACCGATCTCACAAAATCTTCCGGCCAGATTCCTTCCTCATAGATACTACGAATCAGTCCATATATGGCCTTTTTCCCACCTTTCCCTAACCATTTCAACATTTCTACAGGAATATTGTCCACCCCCACAGCCTTATTTGCTTTCATCTCCTTTAATGCCCTTTCTATTTCATCGTCGAGTATGCCTGGACCTAAGCTATCTTCTTCTACGTCATGATCCTTTTCTATGTCTAACCTTGTCGGCCTAAGTACATTACCATACAGTGTTTCTATATATTCCTTCCATCTCTCTTGGATTTTTCCTGGTTCAACTATTATCTTACCCCATTTATCTTTAACTGTTAGCACAGCTCTTGCCTTCTTACTTCCCGATAATAACTTAACCTTGCTGTATAGAGCACCAATTTCACCCTTCTTCTGTAAACTTTCCATATCCTCGCATTGCGTTTTCCACCATTCTTCTTTTGCTTTATTTGTGGCCCTTCTCAATTTATTGTTTAACTCTTTGTACTTCATTTTGCCTAACTCTGTGTTTACATTTTTCCATCTTCTTCTCTCATCCATCTTCGCAATCATCTCATCCGTTACCCATGGTTTCCTTATCCTTTTGTCGTTAACGGTTCCTATAGTGTCTTTAGCGGCTTCCAATATCCCTTTCTTGATACATTCCCATTTTTCTTCGATAGCACTCAGTTCTTTACCGTCATCCATCATTTTCTCTACATCCTGCTGATACTCCTTCCTCGTTAATTCATTTACTGCTTCTAAATTCCATTTTTTAACCCGCCGCCCTTGCCTTATCTTCTTGAAACGAACATTACATTTCATAACAACTAAATTGTGGTCAGAGTCCGCATCCGCTCCTGGGAAACTGTGCGAATTTATCACACTGTTCCTAAACCTGGGCCTAACCATAATATAATCTAACTGATACCTTTCTGAGTCACCTGGCATTTTCCATGTATACCTTCGCCTTTTGTGGTGTCTAAACCATGTGTTAGTGATAACTAACCCCTGTCTCCTGCAGAATTCAATTGCTTCCTCCCCGCGTTCATTCCTCGTGCCTAACACATAGTCCCCCACCTCCCCACCATCTCTTCCTTCGCCTACCGTCGCATTCCAATCCCCCATCACTATCAAATGTTTCCCTGCAGGAACACTCGCGATGATATCCTCTAACTCATCATACATCCTATCGACTTCTTCCTCCTTGTGGTTGCTCGGTGGTATGTATACCTGAATGATGACCAAGTTCGTCGGCTCTGCTTTAATCTCTACGAGTAAAATTCTATCTGTCGCTTGCTCTATGTTGACTACGCTTCTTCCTACCCCTTTATTTAAAATTACGGCAACCCCTCGTTGGCTCTCATCCCCGCCGCTGTATATTACTCTATAATTGTCACTCCAGTAATCCCCGCCATCCTTCCATCTCACCTCGCAGAGGCCTAAAACATCTATGTTACCTCTTTCCATCTCTCGCTTGATATTTTCTAATTTGCCTCTCCTCAACATTGTCCTGACGTTCCAGGCTCCTATTCTAACTACTTTCGCCTTCTTCTGAGTCTTCTGTCCTGCTGAAGTTATTTCTTCCCTGCAAGGGTTTCGTGGGATGACGACCGCGGAAGCCTTGCCTCTCCCGCTGCCGGGCATGACCCACGGCCTCTTGGGCCGTGTCCCGTAGTTGTCAGGACTCATATTATCTATAGTGCCCATCATAATATTCTTGGGAATCATAATTGAGGTGGTTTCCCGTTGCCTTCCTCAATAGTGTTTTTAACGTGACACCATCACTTAATGGCCGCCCCACTGGGGTCAGACGCCATTGCAGCCGCCTCACTGAGGAACAGACGCTGCGTGGACTACCTTCCGTCTGGCTCCTAACCTTCGACCTATCTGGCATGGGTGACCGTTCCAGGAGTAATTATTATTACTCCCGCCAGCACAGCTCTAGGGGTCATCGGAACACACAAGCCCTTCCACCACGACAAATATATATATATATATATATATATATATATATATATATATATATATAAATCTTCTCAGGTTAGGCTCATAAACAAAATGAGAGAGAGTAAGACAAATGATTATTTAGGGGATAATCAGTTTGGATTTAAGAAAGGAAGAGGGACGCGTGGTTCTAGAGGGATATAGAATACAATCAGGACGTATTTGCCTGTTTCGTAGATTTCGAAAAAGCGTTTGATTGAGTGAATTGGGATATATTAATGCTTGTATTGGAAGAAAAAATAGGAATGGATTGGAGGGACAGGAGACTGATCCGCAACCTGTACATGACTTAGACTGCTCTGGTGCGAGTGGGGAATGGAGAGTCCGGATGGGCAGTGTTAGGAAGAGGGAAAAGGGGGGGTTTCCCATTGTCACCGGTACTGTTGAACGTATATGTAGAGGAAATGATTAAAGAGGCATTAGAAGAACTGGAGGTATGAATGAAAGTCGGAGGGGAATTCGTAAAATTGGTTAGGTGGGCTGATAACCAAGCATTAGTTGCTCAGTCAGCCAAGGGGTTGCAAACATTGCTGAGTGAATTGGAGGTTCAGTGCTATAAATATGGGATGAGAATCAATATTAATAAAACAAAGGTTATGCGATTTTCCAGAAAGAAAAAGGCTAAGCTAAATATTAAAATAGGCGGGGAAAAAATAGAGCAGGTAGAACAGTTTACATATCTCGGAAGTGTTTTGACCAATACGGTCAAAGTAGTAGGGACGTAAGGAGAAGAATTGCCCTAGGAAAGGATGTTAAGACAAGACTCGTGAACACTCTGATATGGAGCGTAGCTATGTACGGCGCGGAAACGTGGTCGCTGAAGGTGGTGGATAGACGTAGATTGGAAACTTTTGAAATGTGGGTGTGGAGAAGAATGGAGTAGGTGAAATGGACTGAAAGGAAAACAAATGAGGAAGTACTGGAGATGGTGGTTGTGGAGAGGGGTTTGTTATGAGATATGCTATGGAGGGAGGGGAAATGGATGAAAGGCATACTGAGCGGCAGTAGGATGTTGAAGAGGGTAATAGAGGGGAGAATGTTAGACAAACGAGGAAAGGGCAGGAAGAGGACGGGGTTGTAGGATGGGATAAAGGGGGAAAGAATGACACAGAGATGCAGAGGGATTTGATGGAGATTAGGTTGCTGGATTGGGTTTTGTTTGGAGTTACAAAATTTTTATTTGATAGTTTTGTCCATCCAAAAACCTACCGTAACCGGCAGACTACCTAATAATAATTATTATATATATATATATATATATATATATATATATATATATATATATATAGATGATTTCTTCTATCTTCCTATCCCCTTTCCTAATACCTATTTCTATGTTTGAATGAATATTTGTGCGCCGTATGGCGGGACTTCGTATTTGAAAATGTATATATATATATATATATATATATATATATATATATATATATATATATATATATATGTATACATAGATGATTCGGATGTACTCACGAGAGCAATCAATATAACTTTTGGACGGCACAATAGAACACAGAATAAAACAGATAACACGTAAAAGGACACACACTGTAGATGATTTAAGCTTTCGGCCTACTCCGAGGCCTTCTTCAGACCAGACTCTTTGGTCAGAGTCTGACCTGAAGAAGGCCTCGGAGTAGGCCGAAAGCTTAAATCATCTACAGTGTGTGTCCTTTTACGTGTTATCTCTTTTATTCTGTGTTATATTGTGCCGTCCAATATATATATATATATATATATATATATATATATATATATATATATATATATATATATATATATATATAACGACAGCAAGCGACAGATAGAATTTTACTCGTAGAGATTAAAGCAGAGCCGACGAACTTGGTTATTATTCAGGTATACATGCCACCGAGCAACCACAAGGAGGAAGAAGTCGATAGGATGTATGATGAGTTAGAGGATATCATCGCGAGTGTTCCTGCAGGGAAACATTTGATAGTGATGGGGGATTGGAATGCGACGGTAGGCGAAGGAAGAGATGGTGGTGAGGTGGGGGACTATGGGTTAGGCACGAGGAATGAACGCGGGGAGAAAGCAATTGAATTCTGCAGGAGACAGGGGTTAGTCATCACTAACACATAGTTTAGACACCACAAAAGGCGTAGGTATACATGGAAAATGCCAGGTGACTCAGAAAGGTATCAGATAGTTTATATTATGGTTAGGCACAGGTTTAGGAACAGTGTGATAAATTCGCACAGTTTCCCAGGAGCGGATGCGGACTCTGACCACAATTTAGTTGTTATGAAATGTAATGTTCGTTTCAAGAAGATAAGGCAAGGGCGGCGGGTTAAAAAATGGAATTTAGATGCAGTAAATGAGTTAACGAGGAAGGAGTATCAGGAGGCTGTAGAGAAAATGATGGATGACGGTAAAGAACTGAGTGCTATCGAAGAAAAATGGGAATGTATCAAGAAAGGGATATTGGAAGCCGCTAAAGACACTATAGGAACCGTTAACGGGAAAAGGATAAGGAAACCATGGGTAACGGATGAGATGATTGCAAAGATGGATGAGAGAAGAAGATGGAAAAATGTAAACACAGAGTTAGGCAAAATGAAGTACAAAGAGTTAAACAATAAACTGAGAAGGGCCACAAATAAAGCAAAAGAAGAATGGTGGAAAACGCAATGCGAGGATATGGAAAGTTTACAGAAGAAGGGTGAAATTGGTGCTCTATACAGCAAGGTTAAGTTATTATCGGGAAGTAAGAAGGCAAGATGTGTGCTAACAGTTAAAGATAAATGGGGTAAGATAATAGTTGAACCAGGAAAAATCCAAGAGAGATGGAAGGAATATATAGAAACACTGTATGGTAAAGAACTTAGGCCGACAAGGTTAGACATAGAAAAGGAACATGACGTAGAAGAAGATAGCTTAGGTCCAGGCATACTCGACGATGAAATAGAAAGGGCATTAAAGGAGATGAAAGCAAATAAGGCTGTGGGGGTGGACAATATTCCTGTAGAAATGTTGAAATGGTTAGGAAAGGTGGGAAGAAGGCCATATATGGACTGATTCGTAGTATCTATGAGGAAGGAATCTGGCCGGAAGATTTTGTGAGATCGGTGTTAGTTCCTATTCCAAAAAAGGCAAAGGCTTCGTCATGTGAAGATTACAGAACAATAAGTTTGATATCCCACGCAGCTAAAGTTATTCTCAGGATCATCAACAAAAGGATAGAGAGTAAGGCAAATGATTACTTAGGGGATGATCAGTTTGGGTTCAGGAAAGGAAGAGGTACGCGTGATGCCATTGCAGTAATGAGATCACTAGTCGAGAGGAATATAGAATACAATCAGGACGTTTTTGCCTGTTTTGTAGATTTCGAAAAAGCGTTTGATAGAGTGAATTGGGAAAAACTAATGCGTGTATTGCAGAAAATAGGAATGGATTGGAGGGACAGGAGACTGATCCGCAACCTGTGCATGTCCCAGACTGCTCAGGTGCGAGTGGGGAACGGAGAGTCTGGATGGGCAGTGTTAGGAAGAGGTGTAAGGCAGGGTTGCCCATTGTCACCGGTACTGTTCAATGTATATGTAGAGGAAATGATAAAAGAGGCATGGGAAGAACTGGAGGTAGGAATGAAAGTCGGAGGGGAACTCATGAAATCGGTTAGGTTTGCTGATGACCAAGCATTAGTTGCTCAGTCAGCCAAGGGGTTGCAAGCATTGTTGAGTGAATTGGAGGTTCAGTGCGATAAATATGGGATGAGAATCAATATTAATAAAACAAAGGTTATGCGATTTTCCAGAAAGAAAAAGGCTATGCTAAATATTAAAATAGGCGGGGAAAGAATAGAGCAGGTAGAGCAGTTTACATATCTCGGAAGTGTTTTGGACCAATACGGTCAAAGTGGTAGGGACATAAGGAGAAGAATTGCGCTAGGCAAGGAGGCTTTCTCAAGGAGGAGGGAGTTGATGACGGGGACGTTGAGTAGGGATGTTAAGACAAGACTCGTAAAAACTCTGATATGGAGCGTAGCTATGTACGGCGCGGAAACGTGGTCGCTGAAGCAGGTGGATAGACGTAGATTGGAGGCTTTTGAAATGTGGGTTTGGAGAAGAATGGAGAAGGTGAAATGGACCGAAAGGAAAACAAATGAGGAAGTACTGGAAATGGTGGGTGAGGAGAGGGGTTTGTTGAGGGAAATCCTATGGAGGCAGGAAAAATGGATGAAAGGCGTATTGAGCGGTAGTGGAATGTTGAAGAGGGTAATAGAGGGGAGAATGTTGGGCAAGCGTGGTAAGGGGAGGAACAGGATAGGGATGTTGGACGGGATGAAGGGAGGAAAGAAGTACACCGAGATGGAGAGGGACCTGATATAGATTAGTTTGCTAGTTGGGGAGTCACAAAATGTATATTTGATAGTTGTGTCCATCCAAAAACCTACCTTAACCGGTAGATTACCTAATAATAATATATATATATATATATATATATATATATATATATATATATATATATATATATATATATATGATGTTCACTCGCCGTCGGGCCTAGTATATGGGTGAGCTCTACCATCACCTACTAAACCGACCTTCGGTTTAATTACTGTGTTTATGGTTATATATATATATACATATATATATATATATATATATATATATATATGTATAATATATGTACGCATACACATGTATATGGGTGACAAGAACTTCTGAATCATTTTACTCAATATTTTGACTCTTTCAGTAATTTTTTTTGCAAATCTCTAAAACAATTGACTGTGTAATATTCAGTTGTCGTTACTTCACCAATCTCTTATTCCCATAAAAGTCAATCGTCTTTGCTTTCTTGTCTTCCCTCCCCTAATCAAATTAATGCTTTTCTCGCCTCCACTTCCGCTCGTTTCCGTTTCTTTTTTCCTAGTCATTTTTTTAATTGTGTCATTGTAATATCATTCTCCAGTTTTAGCTAATTTTTAGTTTACATCTCCTTTCTGTTGAACGTTTTCATTTTTTGTCAATTCCGTTTCTTTGTATTCCCTCATCTTCTTCTTAAATACTCGGTAAAATTATAGTAGATAGACGTCCTTTATTGATATTTTTGATGAGTTTTCCACGCAGTACCTCCACCCCTTTGCCTACCTAGAAATACATATTTACGTTATATGATCCTTCTGCAGACTGCGCAAGTCCCCATGGGATTTCCAATCGCGGAACTTGTTGTTTTCGATATTTGTGTCTAATGGTCGTGGTTTTATGTATTTTGCCCTTCTCACAAATCTCCGCGGGCCGTCACTCTTGCCATCAACACGTAGCCAGGCAATTGCTCCCTCCTCCGCCAACGGCGTTCCAATCCCCTTACGGCTGCACCCCCTGACTCACTCGCCCAAAGGCCTTTAGTCTTGGATAATCAGAAAGCAGTTTGGAGTTCCTCTTGCCAGTCTCTTCAGGCCGATGAAACGCGTGTCGGTACGGTCGCCATATCTTTAGTTCTATAGCCACATCAAGACTTATGCTCCATTCTCGTTTAGGTGTCATTTATAAAAAATCATCATCTGTGGCACTACGTGATTTTTTGGCGGATAATTGCATCCAGTACGTCGGCGATCTTTGATTTCGATTATCGGTCCGCGCCGCGGCATCGATACTAAAACTGGAAAGTGAATTATCGCTTGAGATTCTGTCGCATCCCTATTAAAGGGGCCCCCAGCAAGGGCCTCTTCCCCTTCCCAATGCACCCCCAACACGCCCCATTCTCGGCCTCATAACCACTTCTCTTATCTAACTCGGAATTCCTTCCCGTTACCCCTGCGCACCTCTGCCATCTCCTCTAATATCCTCCCCCTCCCCCATTAAGACTCAACTCCCCTCCGAGAGCTCCCGAGGAGCCGCGGCCGTCGGAGGAAGGAAGGAAGGGCCCCCCATCCCTTATCTCCTCCCCCCCACCCGTAATCCTTTCCCTCCCCCCCTCACCAAAATCCGCTAATTATTACACTTGCTTCATATTAAGAGTTCGCAGCGCAGTGTATTTGGTGCTCCCTCTCCGTTTATCTCTGTTTCCATGCCAACCTCGGGCCGACGTGGCAGAGCGGAAGGGCCGGGGGTGCCTCGGCGCCTGCGTCATCGCCTCGAATTGTGCGTGCGCCGCCTCTCGCTGCTGCTGGTCATTCACACACGTGCGTTCGTGCGTCGCCAGGCAACCCCCCGCCCCACCTCCCGACTGCCATAATGGCACCCTCGTCCCACCCCCCTCGCAGTTCGCAAGTGCGGCTGCTCAGTTTCGCCCGCTGCAAATATAGTACTGCGAGAGAATGTCTTCGCTTTCATCGACCAATGCATTTGCGCGGGCACTTCCTCCCCCTGACTCTCTGCCACCTCGCGGCATTTCACTTCCCCCTTCGGCGCTTCCCCGCGCTCTAGGAGTGCCGGAGGGACAGTATTCCAGAACTCATGCATCAGTCATCTGATGCGGCCATGTAGATCAGATTAACGTTCATTTTCCGTTTTGTGGCGCCCATGCCACCACATCAAGGTAAAGAAAGCCGCCCAGGCAGACAGCAGTGAATCGTGGCGATGTCTGTTCGAAGAGAAACAGCGGATGATCTCGCATCTTCCTTTCATTGGCAATTGAATTTCCAAATTTCGACACACCAGGTGAAATTTAAGGCTTCAACGAGCTCTATCTACGCCTGTGCTACAACTGAACTTTTTGGCTGCATGTCAGTGCGAATATAGTATGCCAATATTTCACTGCTTTGGTCAGCGGTTGGAATATCTGACGCACTGCCTCTCATTTTGTGAGCTACTTCTTCTAACTTCACGTTATACCCTTTCCGGGCGATTTTCTTTCCCGAGACCGCGAGAGTGGAGTCGAGGCCCGAAGGATTTGATCGCGCCCACGATGCTACGATCTTGCAGGGATCGATTGTTAGCCACTGGCGTCAAAATGCGGCAGTCGACTTTTCTCTCGTTTCCTCTTTGATTTGCTCAAAAGGCTTATCGATGCGCATTTACCTCAAGCGAAGGACGGACCATTGGGGTAATGGATTAGCACAATTCATTCACAAAATGCATGCCCCATAAGTTGATTTAACTGGGTGCTAGAGTGTGCAGTGATGTAGCGATCATCCTGTTATCAATGCACGCCCACTCGAGAACTGTTGGTTCATGGCGGCCTCATTCGCTCCACGTGAGTGTATTGACCGCCACTTTGAACCGTCGAATCGGGCAAAACGACGAAAGGTCTAGTACAACCGATGTAATTATTTCGATTAGAAATGATGGACTCGTCTTTTCAAATGAAGTACAGCTAACTCAAAGGTCATCGCATTCGTCGTTATAATTTCATTGTCATGGTTATTGTTTACTTAAAATTGCCATGGTCTTAAATCAAAGAAGCCATTGTTTTTGGGAATCTGAGAGAAACTTCGGACGATTACGCGTCGAGCGAACCTTCAGCGCATTGTCCATTTCTTGTCCCTCATGGGGATGCAAGCAGGGTGCGGCGGCCACGGACGACCCCGGGGCACCACAACATGGCCTCCGTCTCGGCCGCCATCGGCCTGCCCACGCCCCGGCGGCGGCTGGGGCCGTCCCTCCAAAGCGTGCGCGCCATGCAGCAAGGTGGGAACGCCAGGGGCACGGAGAGAGACACGCTGGCATTGGGGCGGAAGGCCTTTGGATTCCAAAACTCTTGCGAGTTGCGAACGGTGAACAAATCGTTTAAGTGCTATCTGCTGCTCCCTTTTATTTTGCAGTGTTTAAGTTTTTACTCCCATCTTTCTTCTCCCCCCTCTCCCCAACGCCCCTGAGGAGTTCTCTCGCATTCCGAGACTTTTCTTATTCCCCCCCCTCCCCCCCCTGCCCTTCGCCCCCCTCCACTCGCCCACTTACGACCCAGACCCATACCCTTCCACTCCGATTCCCTCAACTCTTTATCTTCAGCCCCACTTTATTCCCGACCCTCCGGAGCGGGTAGGCTGGCACCCCCTCCCGTCCCGGCATCCTCGGCGCACCCTCACGAGGGATGGAAAGGGGACTCATCGCACCCCCCCACCCCCTGCGCACTCTCCACGCCACCCCATTCCGTGAGTTAGTCGTTCCAGCATTCCATTATTGTAATGGAACTTGGGAGTAATTACAGCGGAAGGCGGAGAGGGGGCTGTTTAGGAGATCTCTGGCGGGCTCTCACGCCCCCTCATGTCTCCGGGGGCGGAGAAAGGACGAGGGACGGAGGAGGGCTGGTTGCGGACATAAAAGAATAAGGGAAAGGGGCGGAGGGGGTTTCCGGATGGGGCCCGAGTTAAGTCGCGATGCCGAAAGGGGGTCGCGACCCCTCCTCTCCCAAGTTAACTTCTTTCACGGGAGCTCACTGCCCCTGCCCTGCCTTCGCCGCCCCCACACACCAGGGCGGGGTGCGTGTCGGGGGGAGTTGGTTGGGAGGGCGGGAACTATCGCACTCTCCCGTTCTTTTGTTCCCCCTTTCCGGGCCGCTCTTTCTTTCCAGGGCCGGCACCCCCTTAAAGTCGCTCCGTTTCCCCGCCTCCCGCCCTTCCTCTCGCCCCCTTTCTTCACGCCCAGCCTCATTTTATTTTGCATTTCATTTTCAAGGGCCCGCAATGAAAAGTTATGCACCCATCAAGGGACCAACTCCCCGTCGCTATCTTTTGGGGAGTTCTAACCCCCCCGCCCCCGTTTAAGGGACCCTACTACGCCTCCCCCCCACACACACACCTCGCCCCCTCGCGGATTAATGCCCGCCGCAACCACCCCCTCCCCCTTTCTCAGTTGCCTACCTGACTCCTTCCTGCCTCTGCTCTTCCTAGCCTTTCGCCTCATTTATTCTCCCCACTCCATCCCTCCCTCTCTCCCCTCCATCCCTCCCGCCGTCTCCTTCGGACTCTCTCTTAATTACCGCAGCCCCCGTTCCCTGTTCCCCCGGTGGAATTGCCTTCAGCCACCCAGCCCCACCCCTTCGCCCTTCGCCAACTCTTCCGCCTGCGGAACCTTTCCTTTTCCGCCTTTCTTCTCGACGCCCCCTTTTCCGCCTTCCCCCCTCTTCTCCTTAGCCTCCCTCGGTCTCCTTGACGACGCCACTGCTGACAGGAAGATCTCCTAGTCCTCTCCTCTCTCTCAATTCGCGAATATTCACGGCAAGAAAGACTTCACGCAACCCCAAACACACACACACACACACACACATGCACGTTGCACGCTTGTTGTATTGCCGTACACACTTCGGCCACGGCGTACAAGCTGGAGCCAGCGCGCGCTTTGTTCTTTTATCAGCCAAATTACCGCTTTTATGGAAAATAAAGCATGCGTGTGAATGTGCAGAATACCTTGCAATGTACCTTGCAATGTTCACACGGGGGAAACCTGGCGTTGACGGCAAATAGGAACACCGAGCACGTGGCCCCCGCCCGTTATCCGACATCCGATTGAGTCACTTCCGACGTGTCATTGTTTCATTCAAATGACCTGAAACTTTTGCCAGTACGGTCGTTTTTACTCCTATTTTTTCCGTCTGTAAATGTCATAATTTAGTGACAATGATTTTAATATGTTTTATGAGAAAATGAAAAAATATATCAATCGTCATTAGTTCGGAGAGAGTGAACTCCTGAAGTTTTAATTGGTCCTAACGGACATGTGGCACGTGATTCCTTTTCGACCTCTGTGCTCGGTCACGTGACCCGACGTTTTCGAACAAGAATCGCCCATCAACAACGAAGTGACGCGGAGAGGACGACTCGTGAAGTTTGCTGTTAAATTCCCTTTGACGGGGTTTCACCATTGTTTTCATAAACTTATTAAAACAGTCTGTTCGTTATATCTTACGTTCAATTATGAGCACACACACAGCAATAATTCCCAAGTTCGCTCAAGTAGAAGGGAAAACCTTATTTCGGGAGTCGAATTCGCGATCTCCGAGTGAGGGAGCAGTTGAGACGCCATTCCTCCGCCATCCAAACGAGCGAGTGTACTACCACTACGCCTGCCGCACCACCCACCCACCCCTTGGTGGTCCGCATGTTGCCGAAATCGTCCTGCAAGAGCGGAAGAGGGTGAATGAGAAATTAACCCCACCACTACTGTTCACCGATTTTAATGTCATTTTTCTCATTACCATTCGTCATTGATTGGTTTCATAAGCCGCGATGTTGAGGACATCTAAGCCCAACACCCTTCTTATTACCGACTCCCCCTCGCCGTAGAAAATCTCTGAATTACACATGGCATATTACTACCGTCGAAATTAAGATATTGAAAGGGGTGATTCATAAATTAAAATAGTTCTCGTTTCCTTCAATATAATTTATTCAAAATTGAGCTCCAGCGCTGAAAAAGGGCCGAAAAATCAAACTAAATTAGAAAAATGACACATAACCGTCGATGCGCGGAAGAAAGGGCAAAACTGAATATGGTCCAACTCTAGAATTCCGAATTTCAACGTCGTCGCCGTCACTTGGCTCATCACGTTAGAAATTTGAATTGTAAACTGGGGAGAATTATAAATGTGAAAACATCGATGATGGATGAGGTCATGTAAAAAATGCCCTTATCATTAAATAAAACCATTTCTGGCGTAACTTGGTGGAAAATCTTCATACTGACGTTTTTATAAATCAAACCACTTTGCTTTTCCACATAAACTTTTTATTTTCACGACCCTGGTTTCGTAATAGCATAACATCCTCAGGCCTGATGATTAATAAAAAGTTTGATTTATAAAAACCTTTATCATTAGTTTCGAGGGAACTCATCCTCGTAGACCATCAGTCAGGGGATTGTTTGCAACTCTACTGGCCGCATCCATTCCCTCGTGCTCTCCACGTGGAAGGAAATCAATTGCCGATTGTCGAGGATGGATTGGCGACACTCGAGACAAGGAAGCATACATTTCATCTCGTTGGTTGATTCGGACTCTCTCTCCGACGGCGCACCGCCTGCCAACGGACCACCTCGCGCCAGAATGTAACCAATTAGTTCGCCTCTTCGTCTCGGCGCGGATGGGATTATTTGTGCCCTCAGTCGAAAGGGCTTCGTCGACCTTCCGTCTCGTTTCCATTCTTCCTCAGTACCATTTATTCCAACATTCATTCATTTACTTTTAACGGCCACGTACGTTGTAAATGGGGAAATGACGTGCTGATTTCACTTCTCCAATTGGAGAAGGAATTTATTTCCCTCCTCAAACTGTGCCCCCTTATGCACACGGGGTGCACCAGCATCACCGCCGCACCTAGCTGCTCCTTGGGCATTTTCCACTCCTCCCTCCCGGAGGGGACGACTCCGATGGATGTGGTAGTCAAATCGGGGCAGGGGAGGTTGTCGGCCTGGGGCGGGGGCTGGAAGGGACGTGCTCTTTCCTTCGCCTGCCTCCCCCACTCTCCGATTCCCTCGCCCCAGAAACCCCCCTGGTCCCGATCCGCCCCCACTCCACCCCTTCCCCTGCTTATGGAGTCGGGAGAACAAATGAAGACAGATAATCAATAAACCAACTGTCCTTCCTCCCCATCCACACCGCCCCTTCCACTCCACCAATAGCGCCCTCTCCACGGCCGCCACCTTTCCACGGCCCGCTCCCCGCCTTTCGCGTGGTCCTTTTCATTCTGCGAGTATCAACTACCTTTCGGAAATCTCCATGCCCACACCCTTCACCCCTCCATCCGCCTCGAAGCAATTTACTCTCGAATATCGGGGTGCTCCTGGAAAACTGACCCCTGCACCAAAAAGGGTCCGCACGCAAGGGAAAAAGGATTTTCTCTTGTCCACACCCATGATGGCACCACCCACACCCCCCAGGGCCCCCACCCTTCCCCCCCCCCACTCCTTCCGCCTGACATTATGACTGATGCCCAAATGCTGCGATTCGTCGCCTCTGCCCCGAATCGGCGGTTTAGACACCAAGTTTTTGATGAAAATGTTTCTTCCCTCCCGAAAGCGGCACATTCAGTCCTCTGTAGAAGGCGTGGAAATAATTCTGTTTTCGTTACTTAATTGAAATATTCAATTAATGTTTCCCTCACATTGGAATTTTGGGAACTTAATTTATTGTTCTTAATTCTGTTCTAAAGAACCCCAGAGTTATTGTTACTCGAGCAGTGGAGCACGTTATTATTTCCGCATTTTCTCACGATGTTCCATTGATGTTTTACATTGTGCAACAGTACTCTTGACTTATGTCTTTAATGGATTATAGCCCTATTGCTGATGATGACAGGCAATTGCGCTCTCTATCGAATGCAACAAGACGTACACGCCAACTGTTCCTCGTACCTTTTGTAATCGTAGTTTGTTTGGCAGTCGCCCCCTGGGTTTGATTGAGATATTAAATACCAATCCTGGTTCCACATTAATCATCATTTGCATATCGTGCAAAATCAAAGTCTTTCAATTATCACAGAACAGTTTTCTAGCATTCTCCAAATTCTTTAAAAAAAGGCACGCCATACGGATTGGCACCCGGGTGAAAAATAATGGGTTTTTATCTGTCTATTTTGCGCAATTTGATGCAAAGTTTAAAAAAAAACACTCTGTAAGGGTTCCAAGTTAAAAGTGAAAATCAGCAAACATCGAGAGTTTAAAATGCAAATGGTGGCAAATCTTTGGAACAAATTGAGTAAAATGGTTGCCTATCTAAGCGGAAAGTACTCACGGCACTCTTAAAGATTTATGGTTAAGATACAAATAAATTTCGAAATCGTTGTCTAAAACATGTGATTTGTTGCCTTAGCACATTGCACGTACTGCTGTTGTACTGTTTCCTATAGTTGCTGTACCTATACTTATTTTTAAAAGATGAGTGGCAGATGAAGTTTAATTCTCAAAGAAAACGGTTCTTATCCTGTAAGGTCATAATCTTTGACGGTCTTCTTCCAACGGCATCGTCTCAAATTGCAGCTATAACTGGAGGTAATATCTGTATGCCTGTGGCAAGTTGAGTCCCCGAATTTCGAGCGATGGCTTGCACTCCCTTCGAGAATGATATTCTCCTTGCTACTCGTCTGTTAGGGTTTCTGGCGGGATACTTTCAAATTAACAGCTCTGATTTACTTTTCACTCTCTGTATCTTTCTTTTGTTTTGGATTGACATTTCATCAGTGAACTTTAAATAAAATAAGAATTATTGATAACTTAATCATTATTTAACAAATGGCAATTCCTCAGTAAAGTTAACCAAGTACGGGGGGAGGTAAAAAATCTTTTAAAGTGGACTAAACTCCACTCAAAACAGTTGTTTAAAATATAAACCAGGCTTGATAGAAATCTGAAAACCAACGAAAAATCCAAAGGGTTTTAAAGTGTATTTCATACTGAAGTTCATGAGTGGACAAAGTATAGTGCAACTGTACACGTATAGTGAGGTTTTCAATTTATAGTAAGTGACAAATATAATTCATTATTATGGAAAAGTTCTATTTACTTACTGTAGCAAGTCTGCGTGTAGATATTATCATTTACCATACAAGCTCCCCACTGAATTAAGTAGTTATTCGTTTTCAAGGAATAAAGCACATTAATGACTCGATAATTTTCCTACTTTTGTCGAAGGATCCTTATTGTCAGCAGATGAAACGAATTCTAACTTGCCCTGTCCACGGTTTGCCAACCTGGAAACTCTTATCACCACGGGCGATGAAGGGCGATGCTGACATTAACTTAAAAAACCTTTATTTGAATTATGAAGGAAAGTTTTTAAGTTCCAATCAAAAGATTAAATTCAATAATTAATTTTTTGTGAAAAAAATGTACGATGTGTGTTCAAAACATAACGAGAAATGTTTTCATTTCGCGGGCTTGGAGAGCCTGATTGTCTAACTTTTCTTTATTATGTTGGTATCCATGCCCCTAAAGTATGATAAAAGTTTCAGCTGTTTTCATTGTGGACTTTGTCTGTGACAGCCACTAATTTTAGACGTGTTTTATGAGCTCGGCGATTTTCGTTTGTTAAAAGAAATGGATCCAAGAATTAGTATCAAATTTTGCGTAAAAAATTAAATAAAGGGTAAGAAAGTGTGTGAAATGTTAACAAAGGCTTATGGTGAGTCTGCTATGAGTAAATCAAGAGTTTACAAGTGGTGTAAGTATTTCCAAGAAGATCGTGAAGACCTTGAAGATGACGAACGCTTTGGATCGACATCAACAATCGATGATAACGTGGAAAAAGTGAAATAAATGGTTATAAACGATCGCCGAATCACAGTTAGAGAGGTCGCTCGCGTATCGATTGGATAATGTCATGACATGTTTTCCAAATTTTGGGTATGAAACGCATGGCAGCAAAATTTGTTCCAAAATTGTTGAATTTTGAACAAAAACAGCGGCGAATGGAAGTTGCTCAGGTGTCACTAAATGAAGTGAACGATGATGCAGATTTACTGAAACGTATTATAACAGGTGACGAAACATGGGTTTATGGATATGACGTTGAAACTAAGGCTTAATCAGCCCAGTGGAGGCACTCTGGCTCGCCAAGACCGAAAAAGGCTCGACAAGTGCGGTCGAACGTGAAGGTTATGCCTACTGTGTTCTTCGATTTTAATGGCATCATGAATTCCTGCCGCCAGGTCAAACGGTCAATAAGAAGTACTACCTACAAGTTCAACGCCGTTTGCGCGAAGCAATCCGAAAAAACGCCCGGATCTGTGGAAAAAAATTCATGGCTTTTGCACTATGATAATGCACCAGCACACACATTGTTTGTTCGTGAATTTTTGGCCAAAAACAATACTGTAACGATGCCCCAGCCTCCATATTTGCCAGATATGGCACCTGTGACTTTTTCCTACTTCCTAAAAAAAGAGAACCTTGAAGGGCCGTAGTTCTACAGCCGTAGATGATATTAAAAGTCCATCGCTGAAAGAACTAAAGGCTATCTCAAAAATCGAGTTTGAGAAGTGTTTCGGGGATTGGAAGAAGCGCCGGCACAAGTGCATAATCTCCAACGGGGACTAATTTGAAGGCGACAGCATCAATGTATAAGAATAAATAAATATTATTGTCCGAAAAATTAATATTCTCATTATGTTTTGAAAACACCTCGTACATGCTCTTCCATGTAACCTCGGGGGGAAGTAGAACTGTCTATAATCCCAAAAATTTCTGATTTTTCGTCGTACAATGGGAAAGTGGCACTTTGGAACATTGCGTACTTTTGCCAGTTGTTAATGGGGTCATCTGTTCAAAAGTGAAGTGAACTCTTGATTATTAGCTTACAAAGGACTGCTGTTTATCGATTATATTTAAATTTGACAAAAGTACACATTTTAGCAGTAAATAATAATAGGTTGTTTAATTTAACAA
This sequence comes from Hetaerina titia, assembly GCA_037158775.1. Taxonomy (NCBI): domain Eukaryota; kingdom Metazoa; phylum Arthropoda; class Insecta; order Odonata; family Calopterygidae; genus Hetaerina; species Hetaerina titia. The sequence continues at coordinate 146,982,477 of CM073769.1, forward strand.
AATATTTTTTGGTATCAATATTTACGAGCAATTAATTAATGTTGCTTTATTTCTAGATATTTCAATAAGAACGGTCAGTCAAGTTTCACAGGTATCGGCAATCATTTTGATCGTATGTAATAAGCTATGGTGTCGTATCATTTTGATCGTATGTAATAAGATATAATTATTGTTATTAGTCAATGGTGAAAAGTGTTGACATCCTAAGGGCGTCACATGATCAAACTACATCCACCTCAAAGGTGTTGTGGGTCATTGGACCCCTCTCCAATTCTACGCGCCCCGATAGCGGGACAGACTTTCGGGTGAGGCTGTACTGGTTGTAAAGAATACCTGTCGTTGCCTTCCTATTAGCTGCGCTCTCATTATCCCATCATGGCATTCCGCCTTTATAAATCTGGCCAAATAGGAACTCTAACAAACTAAAAAAAAGTCATAGAAACGTTAGTGAAGTGTTTCAAATGCAGGTTTTCAATGAGAGCCCAAACGAGTGGACTTAGCGGACATTTCCGTGGCCGGAGAGGGGAGGAGGGGGCAAGAGGGGGTCTCCGGGGGGAGGACCACTGCCCCTGGACCCTCCTCGCGTCGAAGGAAGAATGGAAGAGAGCTCCTTTCCCAACACCTTTGTTGTTTTTTAATTTCCTTTCTCCGGCTCCCTTGCTGGTCGCCAGTCCCCAGCTCCCCTTCCGTCCGGACTCCTCGGCCCCCTCCCCCTGCCCCCTTCATGGAGCGCACGGGGATAGGGCTGGGCGGGGTTGGGGGCCCCCTCCTCCCTCCCTTTCATTACCTCCCCCAAAAACCTCCCCTTTTGTTTCTCCGAGATTCCATCGAGGGTGGGCGCCTTAAGTCTCGCCGCTGTGGGGAGGAAGAATACGAGGCGCGCCCTCCCCTTCTCTGCACCCCCCCTAACCATTCTTCCCTCCTCGGCCGCCCCCGCCGTCCTCGCACTCCCTGCCGTACACCAAATCGATGACAAATGGGCACCTGTTTTGAAGTGAATTCAATGTGTGCAGATCATGTTAGAAGTCGTCTTGAAAGGGTTTTGAATGTTTACAGTGGCTGTTAGGAGGCCAACAAGTGCATTCCTTCTGATAGATTGATCAAGTGCATTTACTAACCATACGCGTATCATTACGGAGATCATATGATCTCTGACGCTTTTTATGTTTTTCTTCCTTGGAAAGTAAAGTATCAAATGTTTCTTGACTTGTTATTTCTACAGTTTCATTCTCCAGCACGTATTTGGGTACGAATGGATAATTTTTGATTAAGGAAGATTGAGGCATTGAAACGTGTTTAGGTGGCTTTGTTTTCGTATTACACAAGGGGCGTTCCAAAAGTAATGCAATAAAATTTTCCGCTCCGCTCATATTTGTCGAAGTTAAATGAAACCACTTTTAGGTCATCGGAGAGGACGTAAAGCTTAGCCACGAACCAATCTCATTGCTCTCAAGCTGTGGAAGGACGTTAGTTATTTTAAGCCTCGGCGCGCCGACTGTGCCACGAAAAATGGATTCGACGATCGAGCAACATTACGTGATTACTAAGTTTAGTGCTAAAGTGAGAAAATCTCTTTAGAGGAGACCAACAAAATGATTCGCGAGACTCACGGGGACTGCTCATTACTCTCTCCTACTCACAAGTTTCCGATGTTTAAAGGCTTAAAGGCAATTAATAGTCCCCACCCTTAGAATCGCTAATTACACGGGAGGTGAATCCTATGGTAAAGGCAATAGGCCAGCAAGTATATTCATTGAGACTATGTCGTAGACGAGGATGGTCCAGTCTTACCTGATAGTGACACGGAGAAGGCATTGAATTGACGAAATGGGAATCAAATAAAGACATGGGGGAAAGACAACATTCCCGCGGTACTACTTAAATGTTTAGGAAAATGTGGTAGGAAGAGTCTTTATGGACTAGTTCGTAGTATTTATGACGGAGAGATTTGGCCAAAAGATTTCGTCAGATCAGTGTT
>CM073769.1:146984554-147067160 GCA_037158775.1 Hetaerina titia
TACACCGAGATGAAGAGGGGTCTATTGCAGTGTTTGGAAGTCAGGTAGTGTTCTTTGGTTGGAACAAGAGAAATATCGTTGTACCGTTGTGCAACCGCAATAATCCAAAACCTGCAAAAATCAGTGCATCGTACCAATTTAAAAATATTGCGAACACTTCACATAATATTTTGTATTTGAAATGGCTCACCACGGCATTGTCAATTTATGTAGTGTTTTTGTTATACCTTACTCTTTGCATTGAAAAAAGGAATTATTTCAAGTATTGCTAAAATATGTTTAAGACTATATGTATTTATTGTATTCGCTTAACTTATGCTTAATTTGCTTGGTTTAGTGGCATTGTAATGCACTGTCCGCAGAATTCTATCGCCAAAGTGGCTTGTGTATCTGGATTCGCCGTCTTCTCCATTTTCCTTAACGAACGTATTCTCCATTTGACACCCTGAATGATGATGTCATTTATGCGCACTCCATTCGCTTCCACCCCTCACTCCTCCGCCATTTCCTTCGGCGCCCTCTCCCTTTCGAGTCTTCTTTTATCCCGGAGTTCCCCAACTCTGGATGGTCTCAGCGTTCGCAATCCCGCCTATGGTTTTGTCTCCGCTCCGCGGGTTACTTCTGCGAACACTCGCTCATCTCTGCGGCGGCGAGCGGAGGCGTTTCAAGAGAGGCCTCCGGAAGCGGTCGAGTCGGAGCGAAAGGTGAGCCGCGCACTGCGACTGCCTCCGCCGTCGGCCCCGGAGAGAGCGAGCCTGCATGCTGCCCATCTAGTTGTATCAGTGGACACGAGCATCAATGCGTGTGTCAATGGGCGTGTCTGTGTCGACGCACCTCTTCTTCATCTACATCTACATAATACCCCGCAAGCCGCCGCAAGGGCGTGTGGCGGGGGGTGTTATGTCACCACCCAAAAAAGGAAAAAAGAAATACCGCATTCAAAACCAACACACACATGCAAACCCCAATCCACAGCAGTGCACACATTCATAGAAACATCCCATCATTCCACGCACTAGCAAAAACACATCTAGTCAACACACATCTCATCGGGAGACATGAAAATAATAACGCATGGGACGAATAAGCATTGCTCGAAATAAGAGTTTCTTCGAATATGTTGGCACACGACTTTCTCCGTCATACCCTCCCCTCTCAAACGATTCCTGCTCATACACGCTTGCCTGTTTGTTGAGACGGCACTGATGCGATCTCGCAATACGTACAATTTAGCGCAGCACGCCTCCGTCAAACTTGGCCGCTCACCGTCAACCAAAATTGGAGATACAACGGAATCCAATAAAAGATTCCGTGGATCCGTGGAATTCTATAACATTAGTAACATTGGAAGGTATCAGAGGAATAACACGGATGAATTCTGAAAAATGTGTGCAGGAGAGTAATTGGGAAACAAATGAATATTTCTGAAGAGTTATACTCCTCTTGCTGTTTGTCTCTGGGGTCGCAGCAGTCCCTCCCTCTTGGGGAACGTGCACTCACTCAAGAGGCGGTGCACGCTGTCGGCGGCCCTTCGACCTGCGGGGCGGTTGGGATTGCTCGGGAGGAGAGAAAGCGGCCGCCGGGTTCCGGGGGATGATTACGGGGAGGGGGCTCCCTCCCCCTCGGAAACTCCCTTCTTTCGCCAAGCCAGACCCCCCTTGGAGCTCTCCTCGCCTCCCCCCACCCCATCCTCCGCCAGCCAATGAAATACGCCTCCTTGGGCCGTTAACCGTGGACCACGTGACCCCAATTCAAGAGCGCATCCGATAATCTAATTTAACGGTAAACGGCTATCACCTGGCCCGAGGGGGGGTGGAATAATGGAGAGGGGGGGATGTGTGGAAAGGCGCGGAGTCAACAACGCCGTATCCATGGCAACACGCACCCATTTCCCAAGTGCCCCCATCACGCCTTATCCCTCTCAAATCGCCACTACGCCGTCCCCCCCGCCCCCCCCCCCCCCCAGATGGAGTCGCTACAATGCGGTGGATACGAGCCGCTGATTTACGCAGTTGCCACAGCAACCGTCTCTCGTAACCGTAAATATCCTGTTACCCCACCTCCCGCATGTGTGTGTCTGTGTGCGGTCCCCGCGGGAAAAGCACAGGGGAGTCGCAGTGCCTGCCGCCGAGCAAACGGAAGGCCAATCGATTAATGGCCCTCATGGCGTGCCGCGTTGAGTTCTTTTGCCCGTAGTGATGACGTTTCGATCGTCCGTCAACCACCATTTCTTCCACCGTTCATCCGCTACACTTCGCTTCGAGTGTACATCCGCTACACTTCGCATCACTTCACTCCGTGAAAGTGATGCGAAGAGAAGCGGTGCACACTTTCGGTGTATGGTGCCCCAAGCCTCCACAGTTACGTCTCGTGCCGTAGAGAACTGTGCCATTGGGAACATTCGCAATATTAAAGGATGCAAAAGGAACCACAACACTTCGTATCTTTACACATTGTTATTCAACAATTTCGAAATCATTAACGATAAATCAGTGCCGCAAAACGGGGAAGCTACACTCTTATATTTACGAGTCGTGTTATTTTAGCCAATCACTTTCTCCGTTTATTGATTACACAGGCCCACAAAAAAAATTTTTTTGGAGCCGGGAATCTTTGTGATGATTTTAACTATATTTGTAGAGCTGAATCCAAATATGAAATCCGTTTTTATTTAACAGCTCTACTTTTTTAGATATGGCACATCTTACGATTAGTTGTTTTAATATTTGATATATTCCGGAAAATAATTTTCAAGGTTAAATAAATCTATAAGTATGAAATAGAAAGGTCATTAAAGGAGAAGAAAGCAAATAAGGCCGTGGGGGTGGGCAACATGTAGAACTGTTGAAATGTTTAGGAAAATGCGGGAAGAAGACCCTATATGGACTAATTCGTAGTATCTATGAAGAAGGAATCTGGCCGGAAGATTTTGTGATATCGGTGTTAGTTCCTATTCCAAAAAAGGTAAAGGCTACGTCATGTGAGGATTACAGAACAATAAGTTTGATATCCCATGCAGCTAAAGTAGTTCTCAAGATCATCAACAAAAGGATATAGAGTAAGGCAAATGATTACTTTGGGGATGATCAGTTTGGGTTCAGGAAAGGAAGAGGTACGCGTGATGCCATTGCAGTAATGAGATCACTAATCGAGAGGAATATAGAATACAATCAGGACATATTTGCCTGTTTCGTATATTTCGAAAAAGCGTTTGATAGAGTTAATTGGGAAAAACTAACGGGTGTAATGCAGAAAATAAGAATGGATTGGAGGGACAGGAGACTGATCCGCAACCTGTACATGTCTCAGACTGCTCAGGTGCGAGTGGGGAACGGAGAGTCCGAATGGGCAGTGTTAGGAAGAGGTGTAAGGCAGGGTTGCCCATTGTCACCGGTACTGTTCAACGTATAGTATATGTAGAGGAAATGATTAAAGAGGCATGGGAAGAACTGGAGGTAGGAATGAAAGTCGGAGTGGAATTCGTAAAATCGGTTAGGTTTGCTGATGACCAAGCATTAGTTGCCCAGTCAGCTAAGGGGTTGCAAGCATTGCTGAGTGAATTGGAGGTACAGTGCGATAAATATGGGATGAGAATCAATATTAATAAAACAAAGGTTACGCGATTTTTCAGAAAGAAAAAGGCTAAGCTAAATAATAAAATAGGCGGGGAAAAAATAGAGCAGGTAGAACAGTTTACATATCTCGGAAGTGTTTTGGACCAATACGGTCAAAGTGGTAGGGACGTAAGGAGAAGAATTGCGCTAGGCAAGGAGGCTTTCTCAAGGAGGAGGGAGTTGATGACGGGGACGTTGAGTAGGGATGTTAAGACAAGACTCGTAAAAACTCTGATATGGAGCGTAGCTATGTACGGCGCGGAAACGTGGTCACTGAAGTAGGAGGATAGACGTAGATTGGAGGCTTTTGAAATGTGGGTGTGGAGAAGAATGGAGAAGGTGAAATGGACCGAAAGGAAAACAAATGAGGAAGTACTAGAGATAGTGGGTGAGGAGAGGGGTTTGTTGAGAGAAATCCTATGGAGGCAGGAAAAATGGATGAAAGGCGTATTGAGCGGTAGTGGAATGTTGAAGAAGGTAATAGAGGGGAAAATGTTGGGCAAGCGAGGTAAGGGCAGGAACAGGATAGGGATGTAGGACGGGATTAAGGGAGGAAAGAAGTACACAGAGATGATGAGGGACCTGATGTAGATTAGGTTGCTGGATTGGGTTTTGTTTGGAGTTACAAAATGTTTATTTCATAGTTGTGTCCATCCAAAACCTACCTTAACCGGTAGATTACCTAAAATAAAAATAAGTATACTAATTTATAACTACTCTACGGTGTTCCTTTTATTTTCAATAAACTGTCAATAAGTTTTATGTATATTTCTATATTGTAGGCCAATGAGATACTTATTAATATAATATTCCCATATCATCATGTAGAAGATTTTTTTACGTAAGTAACAACATATCTATATCTTGAAAACTATAGCTGATAGGAAAAAAAACTAGTGTCATAATTGGATTCAGCACCCCAATTGTTCTTTAAATCATCATTAAAAACTCCGGCACCAAAACCACTGTTGGCCTGTGTTATTCTTGTCTTGTCGCCTTCTTCACTCTTTGAGAATGTTGGAGCTTAAGAAGGCAACCAGGACGTGGGCTCTGATGCTCGCATTTTTCGCATCTGGCTTCTCCCGCGGGGAGTGATCACGGGTGCCATTGGGATGGGAGAATTGGACCAGACGTGGAGGCCTCTGGGGCCATTGCGTGCCAAAGGACTCGATTGGGGCCCGAGCGAGTCCCGGGGTCGTAGCTGCCCCCGAGTTAATTCACGCTTGGGTGTTGCCATTGGCTATTGAGTGAACCTCGCAATGAAAGATGCAAACGATGATAATGTCTCTCACTCTCTTCCTTCCTTCATGGAATACGGCGATTGAGAGAGAGGATGCATCGTATGATATGGATTGATAGCAGAAGACCGATTTGAAGTCCATTTAAATTATTTTCAGATTTATTGAATGATCCAAAATGATTGTACTGCTAAATTCGGATCAGTGAGAGAGCATTTGCAGTGCGAGCTGCTTGAAAGCGTCGTCAAAGTGTTATGTTGGCTGTTCCAAATTCGATGGGAGCGGTAGGGACTGATGAGGGGTGATTATCTTCTGATTTTTATGAATCAACGACAGCATATGTATTCACGAATTAGATATAAATTTTCATTCTTGGCAATCATTTCTTTGCAGGGATATTCAACGATATGCATTAATTGTGGCTATTTTATTATTTCAAAAAACGACGATTTTCATCAGAACGGTATGCGATGTTCAGAATTAACGCTCATAGGTTCAGGTGATGGATTATGATGCCCAGTAAATACGATGGGACTTGTGTTGTTGGGTAACTTGAATTGGTGGATATGTTGTGACTGAAATGGGTGGTGGAAGGGAATTACGACTGCATTCCGTGCACTGCGTGTAATAGAGCCATCTTATTAACTGGGTGTGAGCTACGCAACGAGGAAATGATTCCTTATTTTAACTGTAGATTGTCAAGTGGGATTAGGGTGTTTTGTTAAACTCCTCGGTGAGACTGCGTCGTCCTTGTTCAATCCTCTCAAACCCAAGGCCAGCCTCTTTCTGTCGGTGCCCCGATCGTGGCTCTCATGCGGCGCTGAATGCCGGGGCGAGCGGCGTGCGGTGGGGACCGGCGGTGCGGCCCCAATCATCAGAGGGGCGCTCGGTGCTCCGTCCCGTGGCAGAAGGGAGGGCCTCGGGGCCCCCTCCTGCTCCACCCACCCCAGGGTTCGATGGCTCCACCCTCCCTCTCTCGCCCACCGAACAACGGTTCGTCCCTTCTTCCGCGACCCCCTTTAGATTGGTCGCAACGGATCCAAACAGATTTAGTTCCATCGTAGGATACAATTGCCTCTCTTCGGCCTTGATTTTCCCAAGTTTCGCGGAATGCAGTTTAAGCGTCGGCATGGTTTAGATGAAAAACCTCCAAAAGACTAATTAATTCAATTTTAAAGATTCTCCCGTGAACCTAAAACCTATGCAGAAACATATTTGCATCGAAATATTTACCATGTTCCAAATTGTTTGTTTTGTAAATTAGAATTAATTAAAGTGTTTTCGTGTGATTTCTCCTCAATTGGAACCCGCGGGCCAGGAGGAGGAATATTTACACACACATGATGCAATGAATTTTGGCTTTCCCATTTAATAGTGTGCGTAATTATTTCGTTTTGCATTTGATTGTTTGGATTATATCGTGTAATCCTCAGTATTACGAGTGAGTGACTTTCATCCCTTTGGACACAAGAAGCCTTGCGGGGGAGGGGGAGGAGGGTCCCTACGTGCCAGAAGGGGAGGCCGATTGGTAGCACTCACAGCCCTGCCCGACGCCTGTTGACGCTTCTTTTGTTTCTTACCCTTTTTTGGAAAAAATAGAAAAAAACCTCTCTCGCCCGCGCGCCGCTTTGATTCCCACCCCTCCCGCCTCTTCGACCCTTAACCTCATTCCGGGTCATTGTTGGGAAAGGGATTTCATCACAAGGAAGGAATTTCGGGGCCATGACTTCAGTCTTATTAACCATCATGCAAAATAACGGAGGTAATCACTCGTCGACAGTGACTATCACTTCCGGTATCTACCATGTAGATTTACGTGCTCCCTGTCTCTGAAGCATTATTAACGTCCCCATTCCAAGTTATCTTTACCGCTTTATGCGTATTAATGTGGGAAGAGGTATTGACATATGTTAGAAAAAGTTACAATGGTGATCCAGGGAATACCGGAATATGCGCAAAGCGCTACTCTCTGGAAACAGTGTAGCTTTCCGGGTATAGACGTTCCATGGATTACCATCGCCGTTATCAAAGGGTCTCTCACGAAGAATGGAGAATTCGGCCTCAACGAAGAAAGTTGAGCGTGACATGGTTGGGTACACTCTTGCTTTTGCAGATTAAAAATTCGTATATCTTACGTTGTGTTAGGGGACCATTTCGCGCAACTGTATGCACTTCCGCTCAAGGTTTCTTCCGCGCGTAATCTGCTAGTCAACACAAAAGGTTTCGTTGCCGTTTTAACGAAACGGAGGGACATTTGGGAAAAAGGTTGGTGGTGGAATTATGGTTTTTGAGGATAAGACCTTTAGAGGTCTTTTAGGATTAATCTCAGTGATTCTAGGGCACGTTACTTTCAAACGCCCCGGGAAATCACCTTAAAGGGATAGGAACATATATAAAGGACGAACACAGGAGATATAACGAAAAGGGATATATATATATATATATATATATACATATATATATATTTGAAGAGTCAGACTGACTGTGAGTCTGACCTGAAGAAGGCCTCAGAGTGGGCCGAAAGCTTAAATCATCTACAGTGTGAGTGTCCTTTTACGTGATATCTGTTTTATTCTGTGTTCTATTGTGCCGTCCAAAAGTTATATTGCTCTCGTGAGTACTTCCGCAACATCGATATATATATATATACACCGGACCTTCCACTTGCCGGGCGGATGTGGCGTACCAAGGTAGCACATCCGCCCGGCAAGTGGAAGGTCCGGTGCTCAAATTCCGGTTAAGGAAATATTTTTACATTCGTGATCTGCTCAAAAAACCGCCTTCTCCACTTGCCCTGTGTTCGCCTTTTATGTGTTTTCCTATCCCCTTTCCTAAAACCTATTTCTATGTTTGAATGAATATTTGTGCGCCGTATAGTGGGACTTCGTATTTGAATATACATATATACACCGACCATATATATATATATATATATATATGCGGGTCGCGGTTGTCTAGCGGGTAGAGCGTTGGACTGCTGACCGGAGGGTACCGGGTTCGATTCCCGGGCAAGGCACTTTGGGCACCTGCAGCTCCACCCAAGCTTGTTGATTTTTCGGGTACCAGATCTTCCTGGGAAACCATAACCGGCACAGGGAAAGGAACTGGCCCCCCTACCCTGATGTGTGAATATTCACACGCCGTCGGGCTTGGTACCGACTACTAAACTGGTACTACTAAACCGACCTTCGGGTTGATTACTGTGTTTATGGTTTATATATATATATATATATATATATATATATTCAAACTTGAAAATCCCGCCATACGGCGCACAATTATTCATTCAAACAGGAATCCCGGATAAGGAAATATTTTTACTTTCGTGATCTGCTCAAAAACCGCCTTCCCTACATGTCCTGTGTTCGCCTTTTATGTGTTTTCCTATCCCCTTTCCTTATACCTATTTCTGTTTGAATGAATATATATATATATATATATATATATATATTCAAATACGAAGTCCCGCCATACGGCGCACAAATATTCATTCAAACATAGAAATAGGTATAAGGAAAGGGGATAGGAAAACACATAAAAGGCGAATGTGTATCTGGCCAATGTGGCTCATCTCTTCTTCTGGCTATGCGTGCCAGGAAACGTACTGTTCCTATTCTATATGATACTATATGCTTTCTAACCAACTGTCCCCTCTTCTTGTGTGTATTGTCTATTTCTCCTTTGGTGGGTGGAACAGCTCCCTAAAGCCTTCCTTTGGCAAATGATTCGGAGCACTTGGGCGTCTTAAAAACATCGCAGATCTCAAGGGGAGTTAAGTTTCCTCTGTGGTGTAATGGTAGCACATCCGCCCGGCAAGTGGACGATCCGGTGTTCAAATCCCGGTCAAGGAAATATTTTTACTTTCGTGATCTGCTCAAAAACCGCCTTCCCCACATGTCCTGTGTTCGCCTTTTATGTGTTTTCCTATCCCCTTTCCTTATACCTATTTCTATGTTTGAATATTCGTTTCGTATGTTTCGTTCGCATATATATATATATATATATATATATATATATATATATATATATATATATATATATATATATATATATATATATATATATGCGAAAGCTGTCATAATCCGGACCGGCAAGAAAGTGAACATAGTTTTTTGCATTCTGCGAAGCTTTTGTTTAATTTTCGAGATCACACCTGGCGGGCGCTCTCGTCCATGTGTGATGCCAAACTATCGAAAATCCTGTCTGCAGAATTAGAAGATTTAGCCCCCCCTTTCCCGCATAGTAAGCTCCCGCCAACATTGGCATTGTTTCCTTTCGTATTCCAAATGCATGGAAAGGACATAATGCTCCATAATGCTAATGATGGGATATGTCTTTATGCCTGTGCATAGTTAGTCGAATGGTCGCCGCTGACACCCGCGTCGACGGGCGGCTCAATCTCATTATGGACACTCTGTGGGTTGGAAAGGGGGGAGGGTGGTGTGAGAGATGGAAAGGGGGGTGGTGAAGTCGTCCTTCTCGCACCCCCACCGCCAATAATTTTCCCCCCTTACCCTCCCCGAGAGAGAGAGAGAAGTGCGCGCAACCAGAGAAGGGGGTGGCGATAAATTCCCGCTTAATTGACGGATCCCTCGGCCTCGCCTCCCCCCGGTCGTGTCGGCCACTCCGAGTGTGGACGGGGTGGGGGTGACGTATCACCCATGGGGAACCATGACGACGACGCCACGACGCTTCCCGCTCTAAATTGAGCTCTCCTTTCTTAATCTCTCGCCTCCGCGTCGCAATTAAAGTCTTCGACGCCGGGGCGATAATTTAGCACTCGAAAACTCTTCGGCAGATCGGCGGTGTCGCCTCAAAAGATGTGTACGCATGTGTAAACAGTTGGCATACCACAATGGCGGTTGCCGGAAATTCGCAAAAGTCCACGGATACCATGCCGAACATCTGGGACAAATTGACGTGTATGTAATGCTGTGAACTGTGGACCCCAGTGGGAATTCTCCCTCTGGCTGGAGGAGTGCGCTTGATGTGCGATCGTTATAGCATAGCTTATTTTAAATCATAAGTTTCTCGTCTCTCACAAACAACACTCACACGAATGAGATGTTTTTTTGGAATGTCATGGCTTTATCTTGTTTGTTAAATGACCGGTTAGGGTGGGTTTTCGCTCACCGGGACGGTGTATGTGTGCCCGTATGGGCCGACAATGAACGCTTGGACCGTCGGGCGACACCTTGTCGCCAAGTGCCCGCTCGGGGGTGCGCACAGTACAAGCCACCTGACGAAGTGCGGCCCCTTCCCCGCTCGTCCACCCGCGGACGTCCTGTGCGGGCGACGGCACGCTTCGTCGAGAATTCGGGGTTCGCCGCAAATAGACATGTACACATTCACGTTCTTAATTGGAGGTGCATGGTGCGTTCCGAAAGTAATGCAATTATTTTTTTTTAAGTAATTCATTGAACATATTTGCCCCAGAACTTTAAATGCCTCAAGGCACTCTCCTTGGACCTCTAAAAGTTTTTACCACAGACTCTGACATGACCGGTACTTGTCCTGGAAGGCGTCTTCGGGGACTTCTCTCAAAGTCTCCGTCGGAGCAGATTGGATCTCTTCTTCCATGGGTTCAGTTCAGGGCTGCTTTAATCCAAGGGAACAAAAATAGTCTGCTGGGGCGACGTCAGAACTATAGGGGGGGGTGAGGCTGCGTTGGCACCTGGTGTTTGGCCAGGAACTCGCGGACCCGTAGCCCGTTGTGGCAAGGCCCGTTGTCGTGATGGTGTTACCAGGTAGCAGAGATGTGTTTTCTCATTCTGATGACCCTTTTAACAAGTATCAATACGAAACACAACAGTAGATAACAAGTTCAGTTCATTGGTAACCATCTTGACAGTCAATCGATGATCAGAGTTCAACAATTGTCTAACACGAGCCACATTGTTGTCCATTTTGCTGGTTGACGGCCGCCCAGAGCGTTGTTCGTCGTAAAGATCTTGCCGTAGAGGGGCACGGACAAATTCATGAAAAGTAGACATTCGTAGATCCTATGGTTTCATGGGTCCCCAATCTGGTCTTCGAAGGAGGAGGAAGAGCGTCAAGTGGAGCTCAAACGAGATGTCACGTCGAAGCGTTGAGGGAATCGGATGACTGAAGAGGTGGGGGGGTGTGAAACTACACGGCGTCGTCACTTTAGATCTCCGGAATTTGTCGATGGACAGCTTTCACTCAAATACAATGACCCTTAACCACCACTCGAAACTACTTACGTTAATAATAGTCGGTAAACTTTTGAGATTCCTTTTCTGTTAATATATTTTGGTGAAAATGTCATTAACTTAGTAAAACTCACAGACCACATAGTGACAACTACTATTCTATGACACATGTCGTACAAACCAATACAAATTCTCGTTGCCACAGCAACAACCCGTGAAACAAAATCGGTGCGTTCCTATGTGATATGAATGTTGCAGAGTGCATGAATGGAGTACTGCGAAACAAATAGTTTTTAAACATAGGTCCAAGTGTCAAAGGTCTCTTCAACACTATTATTTTCATTCAATAGAAGCAACTTCTGGGCTGAAATAATTATGAACATCTGGTGCTCAAGCTGTGCTATAAAATGTAAAGTAATCACTGTATAGTGTGAGGTATTATAGTTACCGACGTCATATAAACGTTGCCGATCGAGATATAAAGCCGGAAGTAGTCCAGCGCGGGACCGCTTCGTCGGCGGACCGACCTTCTGTGCCGGTAAAGGATTACTTGTATCATTTGAGGTTTCTTTAATTCATTAAAATTTGATCGACTGATTAAAATGTGAAATTCGACAGCGGATTCAGAGCGAAATTTTTGCCGCTGTGTTGATAGTAGCGGTGTGTTTACCAACGAAGTTTCGGGATGGGAACTAATCCCTATTTCAAAACGTTCTTCATTGCAGCCTATAACCGACCGTAGTACCAACCTACGAGATAGTTGGAAATTTCGTAACATTTTCATTATGCTGAGTAGTGACATACAATAAAGTTTACTTGGAGAAATCGTTGCCAATTGGATAACGGAATGATTTAAATAAATCTCACGAAGAAAATATCCCCGGTAGTTTGCCAAAAGTTTCTACAAATTTTCTCTGCCGAGATATATTAGAATGCGTCTTAAAAAGTGAGGCGGTCTTGCGAGCCGCGTTGGCGCGTGGAACACGTGGGGGACGGCCGATGACCGCCATAAAAGGTCGGCGGAGCGGCAAGGTGGAGGCGAGAGGGAGGTGTCGGCATCCCCACCTCGAGCGACCGGGGGGCGCAGAGGCGAGGGGGACCCGGGATGCAGTGAGGCGCGAAATAGGCGACCACAAAACGTGGGGAGGGAGGGATGGGGAATCGGGCGACCCTCTCGGGGAATGCAACGTGTTGTGATGGGGTCGCGTGGGCGTGGCGAGGCTACGATCACGGGAACTAACAGAGGGGACTAATTTTTAGAAAAAAAAATCAAAATTAATTTTCTATGCTCACAAACCGCAGAATCAAATCGCTCGAATCACTCGAGGTAGGGGCAGTGGCGAGAGTTCCCCCCTCGGGCGGGGGAGGGCCAAGAGTCAGTCTTCTGCCCCCTCGCCACGACCAATGGCTTTTACATTCGATTCCGGCGGTCCCTAGGGTGAGAAACAGGGTCCACTTGCCAAAGGATTTCGAGAGGGGGTACCTCCCCCTGGACATGGTGTGTTGGCGTTACGATTCACCTAACTGAGCTTACCGTGATTAAGGGTCTTTGGTCTGATGATTGACCTTCTAATGGCGTCTTAGACTTTTAACCTTTTTTGTGTTCAGCATTGTGTGTCCCAATGGACATTTCTGCAAACCAAAAAAAATCGAGAGAAAATATTTTGCGAGAGTCTTAGGGAAAATCAAATCGAAAATGTTTTTCTTGGCCGTGTGGGAGGTTTAACGTCCTAAATACCCAAGGTGAGCAAATGGTTTATCCTCAGTGTACAGGAGTGACCCGCGGGGCACTTAGGCAGCCAGAGAACAGCAGTGGGCGTGGGATCTGTTGTTGACTGAAATTGGAGGGGTTACAGAACGGGGACGTGTGATGACTGAAGGAGGCTGTGGCGAAGCCATCGTCTCCTCGAACCGAATAGCATGCATTGGATGTAATTGTTTTTCTCAATAAATCAATGATACTCACCATTTTGAAATTGTAATCAAAGAAAAACTTCGTCCAAACCTCCGAATGGAGAGTGGCACCCTACGGATAACGAGACATGGAACATCGGGAAAATGGGCCAGAGAAGAATAATAGAAAGAAGCCATTGAAGCTATGGTGGTGAAGAGGAGGAGGCTGTAGATTAAGAGGGCTGGCAAAGTGAGGTAGGAGGGGGTAGAAGAGAGAAAGAGGGAGGGACCAAGTGGAGGGAACTAACTCTATGGCACAGAAGAACCAGGCGGATTGGGGAGACACCTCGGCTCACGATGGATGACTGAGAAACAAGCGTATTAGAAAGGTAAATTGAAGGGAATATCCCGCGAGGAATACCAAGAACAGGACAAATTAAGGAGCCATTAAAACAGAGGAGCTATCGAGGGGTGAGAGGGAATTAATACACTGAATAGAGAAGAATGAAGGAATGGAGTAAACCAGTCTTCAAAATCTGCATAATTCCCGCAAGCCACTATCTTGAGATTACAGTGCTGATGGTGACTCATGTTTTGTTACGAGGTCGTTCACTTGTCATTAAATGGATTTCCGAATTTATAAAAGTGGACGAGAGTTAAGGATCAACATAGTTGGGCGGCTCTCCGACACGAAGCATTCCTGTGGTCACATTCAAATTTCATGCTGCCGCATTTGGGGATCGACGGGGTTGTCGGGATGGGGAGATAGTTGCAGGTGGCGGGCAGAGCGAGGGCGGGTGAAGCCGGAGGAGGGGTGGAGGCCTCTGTTTCGGTGGTTCGGGGTGGCGGGAGATCAACCACAAATCAGCGAGGGGGCGTGTGTGCGCCCCCCTGCACCCCCGCCTCGCTCCGACACTTCACACCACTGGCTGGATGCAAATGGCTTGCATAAATATGGCTAAACTGGTTGACTATAGATTTGTTAAAATTGCCCTTTATTTTTTTCCCCATCGGCCAATTTTCGTTTGCGGATGTCCCTGAACAACGCTCAATCGATTGACGTAGTATTTTTTTTCGAAAACCCCACAGTATTGAAATAAGTGCTTCTTCGCCAACCCCCGCCACGCGCCACGCCTAACGTCAGCGAGTCGTCTGCGCGACTTTATTTATTTGAAGTTGTGATGAGATTTTCGAAAACCGTTGACTGACGCAGAAACTCAATTGCTTAGGTTTTTCGATTAGTTATTTTCTTAAAGAGTTCTTTAGCTCTTTAATGAATATTAGTTCTTTTCCTTTAAATTATTTACACAGGAAAAAGCCTGGTTATTAACGGATATAGATGCAATCAATCAATTTTTATTCACTTTTTATCGTGAGTGGAAGGAAATTGATGATATTCAATGCCACATTAATAGCCTTGACGTGTCAAATGTCGTATTATACTGAATTCGGATACGCGTGCCGGTGACGTCATTCACAACACGTATCTCTCCGTCGCATAAAACATCGGTTAGGTAAAGAAGCGGGTGCGTAGGATTCATTCAAATTCGATCGTGCGTGAGAGCGATCGATGGTGGGTTCGTTTGTCCTTCGCGGGAGGATCAAAGTGCGCCGTCGCCAATCGAATCGTCCGTGCGGTGGCCCCCGTCTCATCTAGTCCTGCCCCCCTCCGCCCGCGCTCTTCGGCCCACCACCCACGCCCGACACTCTCATCATGTATCCGAGGGTCGAGAACATATGCGAAGCAATTAACCACAATTTTATTTGATGAGATTCGATTCCCACTCGATTCAAATGTTGACGACCAGCGCATCCATCTGAGCCAGGTTTCCGTTTTTATTGTTTCCTGCATTTGTTGGGAGACAATTGGCGACAATTTGTGATTTTTTCGCCTCTTAAACGAACAAATATTAAAATTAAACTCGATAAAAATAGCTAAAATAGTAATTTTCCGGCATATTCAAGAATTTTTCTCGGGTTTCCCACCGGGTCAGGTTGATGAAGTGCACCGACGTTTCGAAGGCTGACTCTGCCATCGTCTTCACGGTGAAGTTCAGAGCAAGAAAAAGGCCTGGTATATATACTCTCCCTCTCGGCTCAGGTGTGCCCTGATTGGCCGGGAGCGTTTGTGTACTCCGCTACGGCCAATCGGGTGCGTTCACGTGCATTTTTTATAATCTTTAGCACTGGCTTCCAAGTATTGCTGATTTGGAAGCCGTTGTCTCTGTTGAAGTTGTTGGTGTCCAATCGAATTTCAACGGCTTCTTTCACAACGCGATCCCAGTAGCCGTTGGCGTGGCATAGCCTCTTCGTGCCGGTGAAGTCGATTCTGTGGTCGTTATTGAGGCAATGTTCGGCGACCGCAGATTTCGTTGGGTATAGTACCTGATGCACCTCTCGTGTTCCTTTAGGCGTGTTTCTATGGTGCGGCCGGTCTCCCCAGTGTATGCTTGGCCGCACTCGCAAGGAATTCGGTGCACTCCTGAGGTCTTCAATCCCCGTTTGTCTTTACTGGTGTCCAGGACCGATTGCAGCTTACTAATCAGTTTGTGGATAGTTTCCACCTTGTGTTTCCTTAAAATCCTTGAGATTTTATTTGAAATCGTAGAGACAAACGGGATGGAGGCTCTGGCAACAGGTTTCTCTCTCTCTTCTTTTTCCCCTACGGGTTTAGTGAAGGCCCTTTTAAGGGCCAAATTGATTTCTCGGGTCCCATACTCATTCTGCTGGAACGTCTTCCTTAGGTGGTGTATTTCGGCCTCCAGGTGCTCTTGATCCGACACTGAAGTAGCTCGGTGGACGAGTGTGGAAATTACCCCTCTCTTTTGTGCGGGATGATGATGACTTCTTCCGTTCAGGTATAGGTCAGTGTGGGTTGGTTTCCGGTAGACTTGATGGCCTAGGCTGCCGTCTCTTTTTCTCTCGATAAGGATATCGAGGAAGGGAAGTCGTCTATTTGTTTCCGTCCCATGGTGAATTGGATGTTTGGGTGGACACTATTCATATGACCGAGGATTTCGGTGAGAGCTTCCGATCCGTGAGGCCACACGATGAAGGTGTCATCCACATACCTGAAGAAGTGTTTAGGTCTTAAGGGTGCTGTTCTCAGTGCTCTCTCTTCAAAGTCCTCCATGTAGAAGTTCGCAATGGATGGTGACAGTGGAGAACCCATGGGGACTCCTTCCACTTGCTCGTAGAATTTGCCATTGTAGAGGAAGTATGTCGATGTGAGGACGTGGCGGAAGAAATCGACGGTTTTTTCATCGAACCGTGCTTGGAGAAGTAGCACAGTGTCCTTGACTCGGGTTTCGGACAGACTCGGGTTTCTGCTTGCGAAGACCATCTGCTACGGCGTCGCGACGATTCCCCACCTTTTAGTCCCGACATGGCACCAGCAGACTATTATTCCTATTCCCAAAAGTGAATTCTTCCCTCCAAGGACAACAGCATGGGACCCTAAGTGTCGCCAAAGAAGCTTGCACGCGTACCCTTAAGGACCTTCCGTAATCCACCTACATTGGAGTCGTGGAAAAGCCGCTCTGGCAAAAGGGTGTCGACGCTCAAGGGATGCACTTTGAAGAATTTTGAGCCACTCCAGAAATATCTGAAATAAATCTATTGTTCCGATACATTTCCCAGATATTTTTCCTACAATCCATGTATATTTGCATGAAATTTACTTTCAAGACCAAAAATAAAGGGCGTCATAGGCCATTGGGTGGAGTGCTGAGGGCCCGGATTCGATTCTGGATGACTCCTACGGGCACCCTTGGCTTAACCCAAGATATAATTCGTTGTCTCGGGCGTGACTTCATGGAATCGACTTAACATAATGAAAAGAGAAACTTTATAATTCCACATTCCAAGTTTCTCTTTTCATTATGTTAAGTCGATTCCATGAAGTCACGCCCGATACAACGAATTATATCAAGTGCGCCAGTAACGCAGTAAAGGCAATATTGTATAGAAGACTCCATCAAATACCTGAACGCGTCGCTCAACATCTACTTCAACAGTCGCTGCGTGTCCCTCGGGATCTTCCCGAACTACATCAACTTCCATTGCAAAGAAACCCGATCTTCTGCAGGAAACTTCGCCATGGAAGTAGCCAAGAAAACCTGGCTTAAACGGGAACTGCATGAGTGGTATGTAAAAAGGGACGCTATTTCCGAATATTTACTGTTATTGCATGTGGAACTAACCCACGACCTCAATTGGATTGAGTGGTTGTGTCTCGATGATAAAGTGCGACAACAATGTAGTGAGGTCTCTTGTCTCAAAAGAGCTACTATCAACCGGAAACTCGTTATGCTGCAACAACGTAACAAACCTAATTGGAAATCGGACTCTTCTCCCGACCATGACTCCCACCAATTTGGACCACGAATTGTGAATCTTTCAGGACATTCCTTTAAACCCAATGAAGTGTTATTGTTAGAAAAAGGTCTCAAACACATTCCTTACATTCCTGTCTCCGACAAAGACTTGTTAAACTTAGCTGTGGACTGTGAAGTTGCCCTCCGGAAAGAAAATAGTGCTATCAAACACGTAGTTAAACAGCAGTTACTTAAGGCCTCTCAAATTAGAAACGAAGTAAGTTATTCTTCCGAGAACACGGCTTTGAGATCTCTAAAACGTACTTTGGCCGCCAAAGACCTGATTATTCAAAAAGCCGATAAAGGCAACGCAGTGGTGGTGATGGATAAAAGCAGTTATGTCAAAAAATGTGAAGACTTCATTAAAGAAAACGACTTAGAAGTCCTTCGTTCTGATCCTACCCCTAAATTCCAACAAGAGTGCAAAAAAGAGTTAAAAACCTGTGAGGGATTGTTTAAATGGTCAGAAATGTTTCAACTTTTCCAAATGAATCCTTCCGCTCCGAGATTTTTCGGACTCCCGAAAGTGCATAAGAAAGACATTCCGATAAGACCAGTTGTTTCAAGTGTGTCTTCCCCCAACTACCTGCTAGCGAAAAAACTAAATGTGTTATTTAGAGACTTGTCTCAATTTTCTGCAAAGTACAGTGTTTTAAACTCAGTGAACTTGGTGAACAAGCTCTCGGGAATGTCAATTCACAAAAATTGCACTCTAGTGTCTTTTGACGTAAAAGATCTTTTTACCAACGTGAACCCGAAAGTAGCCGTGAACCTAGCGTAAGACCTCCTCCTTCGGAAGTCTATTTCGACTCCCATTGTCTATGAACTGTGTCTTTTTCTCTCCTTGTGCGTCTCCCAGAATTATTTCGTCTTCAACGGACAGTTTTACAAACAGTCCAATGGTTTAGCCATGGGCTCTCCCCTGTCCCCTGTCTTAGCAGATATTTACATGGACGCATTCGAAAAGGACTTATTTTCCTCTCCCCACCCCCTCACCAAGAACGTAGTTAGCTGGCACAGATATGTGGACGATGTTTTATGTGTCTGGTCCGGGACGGATAGACAATTGGACAATTTTCTCTCCCACTTATATTCATTAAAATCCAATATTCAATTTTCTATCGAAAAGGAAGAAAACGGTTGCCTGAATTTTCTAGATATCTGCATTTTAAGGTCCCATGAGAAATTGCAATTTTCGATATTTAGGAAAGACACATACACGGACCATGTTATTCACTTCACCTCCAGACATTGCTTTTCACAAAAACTTGCAGCATTTCATTCCATGATCAATAGACTAACTTCAATACCAATGACGGTTTCCAGGGTTTTAAAGGAACTTAATATTATTAAGACAATAGCAGTGAACAATGGCTACCCGGAAAAATTAATAGACAAACTTTATAAGAGGAAAATATCCAAGTTAGCCAGAAACTGTATTTATGGGTCTATACCTAGCGATATATCAAGTGCTCAATGGAGAAGGTTTCTCTATTTAGGCCCATTATCCATGAGGGTATGCAGGAAAATCCCCAAAGACAAAATAAAACTAGCGTTTTATAACCAACTGTGCATGAGGAATTTAATTTCTCATACCAAAGACAGAATTCCTACAAGTGAGAAAAGTGGCGTGTATAAATTAAATTGTCAATGTGGAGCAGGATACATCGGCCAGACTGGGAGAAAGTTTAAAGAAAGGATCAAGGAACACCAATCGTGCTTCAAAAATAACGACTCGACGTCTCTCTTTGCCAAACATCTGCTGGACGAGAATCATCTGAGTGATTTTGTGCCAGAGTTTCTGCATATTGAGAGGAAAGGACAGAGGCTTGACGCGCTGGAGCAATATGAAATTTTGAAATGTGTTCAAAATAAGATTAATATTGTTAACGAAATCTTGTACCCTTCCCACTCCCCCCTTCTAGACCTTCCTTCCTTGCACACCTAATGATTCTTCACCTACCTTACCTCCCCTACCGGCTCTTAATACAGCGTTTTTACTTATACTCGGGATTTCCCCTCTCCCTCCTGACCCACGCGTCCCCTACACTACCACCCCCCTTCCTTAGATTACGGAGTTCCTACTCCTTTCCTTTCTTCTAGTCCCTATGCTCTCAGCCCCCTTAACCACCTCCGGGCCAAACCCCCCCCCCCACCCCCTGGGGTTTCCCCTCTTCCACCCCCTAACCCTCTCCTCAGACCAGGGAGTAGTCTCTCTCTTCTCGCCTTTCCCCCCTCCCTGATCTCTCCCCCTCTTTCCCCCCCCCCAATTTTCTGTGACTATATATTCTCTGTCTTCTTTGCAAAAAGTACTTGATGATGACGTGCCACGTCGAAACCTAGGCCGTCCGTCTAATAAATCTTTGTGGAATTATAAAGTTTCTCTTTTCATTATGTTAACCCAAGATGTCTGGTTTTTCGTACACCAGATTTATGTGAGAAACTACCGACAGTAGAGAGAAAGAAAGTGTTCCCTTAATACCCGTGTGCGGATTTCACTCGCCGTTGGGCTCAGCTGTAAGCGCCACCCTCGCATATCAAACCGACCTTTGGGTTGGCAGCCGGGATTAACAAAATATCACGCTTTCTTTGACATACCCCAAGGGGAGACGGCGTGAAAGACCTGTTTGTGCCTGCCTATGAGAGTCTGAATGTTAATAATGACGAGGAATCGCGAAGTCACCATTGCATATTGTTCGTTTCGGGATCATACGAGGAGGAGGACTTGGACGACGGCGTCGATACGCCGCAGTTCATAGTGTAAAGTTTTCCAAGTTCTCCCCGACATCTGCTCTCGCGTCTTCGGTTGTGATTTGAGCATGCGCGATGTATTCGTGTGTTGAGTCCGACTCCAGCTCGGCACACCCTGGCCGGCAGATGTCTCCACCTCCCCTCCTCACCTCGCACCCCCTTCACCATTGCTAGGACCACCCCTGCCCCCCACTCGTTTCATTTCACGCTGCTTGCCCCTCGAAATAGGTTCCCTGAGACGGGACCCTTCCCTCCTCAGCAGATATGAACGGTTGGGTCGGGGGCGGGGTCTTCTTGTTATGTTGGCCTTTTTTTTAACATTTCCACCCTTCAACTCCCTCGCTCACCTCCACAATCCAACGGCCTGGCCGCAGCGGAGAGAAGGGAAGACATCCGAACGTGTCTAATTCCAGGCGTGTCTTCCCCCCACGGGAAACCCCCCCCCCCCTCATCGCCGACGCACTTTCGCTCCCCGCGGAGGTCGCTTCAAACCCCCCGCGCGAGTGCTGGGCTCTCACAGCGCTGGACTGTGTATCTGCGTGCCCACGTGGGGTGTTGTGCGCGCAGAAGCAATGATAATCCGGGAAGGCTGGCTTTCGTGGATGACAGGGAAGACCTCTGCCTCTCTCATCTCGTAGACAGCCACACTCGGGCTTGCGCTCGTAAATCGACAGGGGGGGTGCAGGAAGGCCGCTCCCTCTCTACTTACCCCCTTGCCGCTCTCCTTCTGCACCCAGAAAATCGCGCCGCTCGGATGTGTGCGTATGAAGTACCCAGGATTATGAATCGGGATTAACTCCTGGGAACCTCCGTTAACAGCCAAACAAATGAATCACTGCGGCGTCTCCCACCATTATGGGAAACATGCACAGCGTCAGAGAATGCAAAGGAGAAATTAACAGTTTTAGTTATGAATATGAGGGATGATATCAAACCATTGTTTCGAATGTGTGTTTGAATTGCGACGGCAAACAGTGAGTGATCACACCGGAACGCATCACTAGTGTATCAACTGACGAGGATATGAGTGACCATAAATCAATTTCTATCAACTTGAACGTAGAAATAAAAAAGAATGTTAAGCCAAAAAGAAAAATTTATAATTATCATAAAGCAGATTTTGAAACTTTTGCCAGCCATTTTAACTCTTCACTGCACGATTCCCAAACGCGCTTAAGTCTTTCCACCGTGGAAGAAACTCGGACACAGTTTGTAAAATTCATGCAAAAACGAATCACAGATTTCATCCCTGTAAAATACGTTAAAGCAAATCGCGACCCCAGGTGGCACAACAAAGGCGTTAAAAAACCCTTCGAAAGCAGAGAATATTACACTCTAGGGTAAGGAAGCAGGTCTGAACTCATCACCCTTGGGCAATAAATAGCTTTTGAACAAGTATAGATCCTCTAAAATTGAAACCAAAACACAATTACGTAGAGCTTTAGACGACTTTAAACGTAAAGTAATCGGCGAGTATTTGAACACTGACCCCAAAGCTTTCTGGTCATATGTTAGGGAAGTAAATGGGGGTCAACAAACCATGGCTTGCATAAGGGATTGCAACAATATAATTCATACTGACAGAGTGAGGGTTTAGCCAACATTCTAAATAAATTCTTCCAAAGCGTTTTCACAAATGAAGTAGCCACCGCCTATCTCCAAGAAACAATATATACTGAACCCATGGCAAAAATAACAGCGGACGAGCAAGGAATTACCAAATTGCACAAAGACATTAAACCAGACAAATCCCCGGGTCCCGAAAACATACCAGCTAGGGTGCTAAAACACTTAGCTCCTAACATCGCCCCGTATCTCGAATTTATATTGAACAAATCACTGACTGAGTGCAAAGTCCCTACGAATTGGAAAACCGAGCAAATAACGCGTATTTTTAAAAGTGGTGACAGGGAGGACACCAGTAATTACAGACCCATTTCCTCACTTCAATATGTTGCAAAATTTTAGAGCACATAATTGTCAGTTCCATAATGATATATCTTGATAACATTAACTTTTTAAGTGACAATCAACACGGATTCAGAAAAACGCGCTCATGCGAGTCCCAATTAGGATTGTTCACACATGACTTACTTTTATCGGGTGAAAGTGCAAGTAGGCAAGGCAAGCAAGGTAGGCAAGTGGATGCGATCTCTTTAGACTTTCAAAAGGCATTTGATAAGGTTTCGCATGGTAAACTCATCCATAAATTAAAGGGCGCAGATACACATAAGGGCGCAATAAATTGGGTTGAAGACTTCCTTTCAGACCGGGAACAGAGGGTAGTCCTTGACGGCGCTAGTTCGTAGGGTAGGAGAGCGTTTTGTTTTGCACGTTGTTGTGGTGGTTGTATTTCACCTTGGTACTTACTTCATCTACATCTACATAATACCCTGCAAGCCGCCGCAAGGGCGTGTGGCGGGGGGTGTTAGGTCACCACCCAAAAATAGGAAAAAAGAAATACCGCATTCAAAACCAACACACACATGCAAACCCCAATCCACAGCAGTGCACACATTCATAGAAACATCCCATCATTCCACGCGCATGCAAACACACGTCTACCTCCCTTCACTCCACAAGCATGCAAGTACATGCGCTTAACTACAACAAATAATTGTTCCCCAGGATGCAGCAAGACATTTATCAGGAACGTGCAAGCTAGATTTCAGTAAATACGAGGGTCGTCCGGAAAGTAGTACCCGTTCGTGAAATAAAAACACAAAAGTAAATATTAACAAACATAAAAAATTTTATTTGAAAGAGGATACTTTAAACTACTTCTCAACATAATCTCCAAGCAAATTAAGGCATTTGTCATAACGTGTGACAAGTTTCTGTATTCCTGCTGCATAGTCCTTCGCCGCCAGCTCATTGAGATACAGGGTCACTCCTTCTTTAAGTTCTTCATCGCTGTCAAATCTTTTTCTTGCCAAAAAGTCAAATTTTTGCATGATGCAGATGGTGTTTAACAATTTCATGAACAATTGTTCGAGAAACATTGGGAAAATGCTCACAGATGTCATCAATTGTGACGCGCCGATCGTTCCTCACGAATTCGTCAACTGAGCTCACCAGTTGGTCTCTAATGACAGACGGTCTCCCCGAACGCTCATCGTCGTGTGTGTTCCCCCTCCCCATGTTGAAGTTGCGACACCACCGCCGAACAGACGACTCGTCCATTACATTGTCTCCATACACCTCCTTTAATTGGCGATGAATATCACATGGGCGAACGTTTCTTGCATTGAGGAATTTAATCACTGCCCTCACTTCACAACTGGCGGCGTTCTCAATTTTTTTTAAACATTGTAAACAATCACAGAAACAACACAGGCAATGCTAGCGTCACGCAACTTGGCTCAGAGAAGGCAGAGAAGCCACTGAAGCTATCTGACCTCGTCCAGCGGCTACTCGCGTCGTCAGCACTTCATGCGGCACGAACGGGTACTACTTTCCGGATGACCCTCGTAGTTAGACGAAATACCACCACCACAAGAACGTGCTACGTAAAACTCTCTCCTTCACAAGGTGAGGAATCTGGCCCAACGCTGCAGGTAGAAGGAGAGCTCACCCACGGAGAGGGACAAGGGATGGAAGGGGAAATTTAGAGTACCAAAAGCAGAGCAAAAAATACTGTAAACAGCACTACACCACTCAATGGCATTCCAATACGGTCATGCGGGAAGGGTTTTGACAACAACAAACAGGAGGTTATTGAAAGTGCATGCAATTGAGTATAACTAATTGTTCCCTAGACGCCGAGGGTGGCAAGTGGCATTTTTGTTATCTCCGATTGTGACCCTACAGTTGTTATCCCGTATTGTCCGTGGGAAGAAAGAGTCCTTGAGTCTGCTAGTCCTGGCATCTATTTCCCGAATTTTGTACACATGATCCAAGCGACCAATATATGTTGGAGCGCGAATAATTTTCGAGACCTTGGTGCTGAAACATGCGGATCCGAATTTATTTAGTAAGTTTAACCTAGCATTGAGTCGTCTTTCTTCCAATGATTCCCATCCCAACTCCATAAGCATTTCAGTGACGCTTTTCGTTTTATCGTAACAGTTTTCCACGAAACGAGCTGCCCGGCGTTGGACCTTCTCAATTTCCCGAATGAGGTCTTTTTCACTCGGATCCCATACGCTGCATGCATATAGTATTCTAAATGGGGCCTTACAAGAGCGTGATAACAACGTTCCCTGACCTTGGAGTCACTTTTGCCGACAATGCGTCTAATAAATCCTAATTTTTTATATGCTTGCCCGCAGACTTTATGCATATTGGTCCCCCAAGTTAAGTCTTTAGTGAATGTAACACCAAGGTATCTCACCGTATTCTTCGACCTCAAGGTCAACTCCGGCTAATTTGTAAACGAATTCCGTGGATATTTTATAGAAATTGACCACCGAACATTTGTTAAGATTTAAAGGCAATCTTACTTACTTACTTACTTAAATCTACCTTGCACGTTCTTAGATGGGTTTCTTGCTGCATCCTAAGGTACAATTATATGTTATTATTAAGCATGTGTACTTGCATGGTTGTGGAGTGAAGGGAGGTAGATGTGTACTTGCAAGCGCGTGGAATGATGAATGAATGTTTTTATGAATGTATGCACAACTGTTGGTTTGGGTTTGCATGTGTGAGTTAGTTTTGAATGCTTTTTTTCTTTTTTTGGGTGGTGACCTAAGATAATACCCTGCAACCCGCCGCCCTTGTGGGGGAAGGTCGAAGAAGACAGAGAAAGTGGGTGGCGGGGAGAGGGTGAGGGGTCCCGCGAAGCACGAGGGGCGAATGCCTGGTGTGCGGCAGGAGGGGTGGGCGAGACTTCGGATGGTGAGAATGCATGAGGGGCGCTGGAAGGGCCTGAAGATGACAGAAGAGAGCCTGCGAATTGTTTGCATGCTGCGCACAAATGGTTTAAAATTTCACGAATGTTTTCGAGGATTTTTATAGGACAACTCATTCCAGATTACCTTCTTACTGGATGCCAATTCTCGACCAATACGCTGTAAAATATTCTGTTATTTTACCTCTCTTAAAGCAAATAATTCTGCTTGGAAAAATATGATTCTTAATGTGCAGTAATTTCAAATTGCAAAAAGAATTTCCCCTGACCTGTTGACTCCGTTAAAAAGTTTAACTGTCTTCCGCAGTTATTCTGAATTTGTAACAGAATCTTGTAAGTGTATCGGTTGGTAGACCTAATTTTAAATTGGTTACGGTCACAGGTGAAATGATTGTGCCGAAAATAAAGTATACTATTTTATCATCTTTTGAAAAACCTAGTTTTTTTGTCTTGATATATATTCCCAGGATTACCTTCACAGTAATTGGCACAGCGAGGCACTCACTCACTGCTTCAGAGCAGCAGTTTGTTTCACAACTCAACGGCCCCCTCGTGCACCTTCGTTTCCTTCGACCCGTGGAGGGGCGTTGGGGCGGCGTGGGTGGACGGCCCCACCCCCGACCGACGCCCCCTCCCCCCCGCTCCTCTTATCGCTTCAAAGTGCGGGCCCGCCTCCTGGCAGGTCGCTCGAGAGGAAAGTTTTTTCGCGCATCGAGGAATTGGGATGGGCCTCTACCTGCCCCCCCTCCCTCTTGTCACGTGGAATCGTGTCAGCCGGAAGGAGGCCCTCTGCTCGGGAAACCGCATAAAAAACCCAAGGACACCTGTGCGCAACCCTCCTCCCTCGCGAGGAGGGGTCGGGGAAGATCGTCTCCATGGCAACGCCCCCTCCCCCGCTCACTCCCATCCACTCGATCACTCGCTCATTCATTCCAGACGCAGCCCAACCTCTGCCTCCCCCACCACCCTCCCAATCTCCCCCCTCCACGAACCCTCAATTCCCTCCCTATCTCGACGCCGTGCTTCTGGTGCGAGGATATTTCGGTGCGGGATGCGTCGCAGGCAGGCTGTTGTTTTGTGTACTGTACAACCTTCGGTGTGGGCACCACAGCGCATTTAGAGATATCGATCGAGAGCGAGTGAGAGTCTCGATACGGACCCTCGATCCGGGGGGACAAGGTTCAAATCTGGACGATGGGATATGTTAAGGAAACGAGCTGCTCGTTTAATTCATTGTTGACCAATGGTTGTCATCGTCAGAAGAGGGAACTTCAAATCGTAAAACGCTCGCATTCAACTCTCATGTGTGTCGATTGGCGTCCATGGTTTAAAGAAGATATGGGGAGAGGCAGCACTGGTAGGTGGACGAATTTATGTGCAGTAAGTGACAGTGGAACGCTGTGTTCGCAGAATCAACATTTTAAAACATTGCGTTGATCTGAAAGCCACTTGTGATAATATTATATAGCGTGCGTTTCGAAAGTAATGCTATTTAATTTCCCGTGCCGCTTCTATTGGTCGGAGTGGGATCAAAACGCTTGGAGTAGGTGGGGGTGGCGCTAAACTTTGCCGCGAAACAGATCTCAATGCTCTCCAAGCTGTAAAAGTGGAAGGACGTCAACTATTGTAAACCTTAATGCGCCGACCTTGTCGCGGAAGACCAACCGAACGGAAATTTCAGGTGAACTTTAGCAACGTATTGAAAATGAACCTGATTATTTGGACAACGTCATCAATGGTGATGAAACCTGGGTATTTGAATACGACCCATAAACAAAACGCCAAAGCTCTGAGTGGCACATCGACCAGTCCCCCAAGCCCAAAAAGGCAGGAATGAGCAAATCAAAAGTGAAAACAATGCCCATTGTCCTTTTCGACAGCAAAGGAGTGGTCTATAAGGAGTTTTTTCCTCAAGAGCAGACAGTTAACGCTGCCTACTACGTGGATGTGCTGGAAAGACTCCGAAAAAGGGTCATGAGGACGAAAAAAGAAAGGTCCTCAAAGGAATCCGTTTTTCGTCCGTAGAAGAGATCCAATCAGCAACCGTGACGAAGACCTTGCGAGAGATTCCCGAAGACGCCTTCCAGGGCGCGTACCGGTCACGACATAGTCACTGAAAATAATGAGTAGAGGCCCAAGGACAGTCCTTTGAAGAATTCTAAGTGTTTGTGCAAATCTGTTCAATAAATTGCTTCGACTGAAATAGTTTTAATAAGTTACCATAGTGATTTTAAGAAGGTACTCATTGAATACGTTCAGGCGAGGCTCTATACCAATGGTGAGAGTTTGTTTTTTATTTGACTCGATATTAACGTGTTTTTGCTTCAGTTTCCAGTGAACCTTCTTTTATCGAAATTTAATTCTTCGAAATCTCTTTCTTGGTGATTAACAATAGCCACACTCGAGAACAGCGAAATGAATTGTGGTGTAATATCAAATATTCCGCCCCCTATATTATTTATCTATATGAATAAAAAATTAGAATAAAAATATTTTTTATACATTACAATGATATCTGCATTCGTAAAACATATCCGGGTAAATATGATGAAATAGTAAGAGAAACATGTGGGGATCAAATAAGGAAAATGCATAGCCTTGGAAGTCCTCGCCTCCCTGAGTGTAGTTGTGTGACCATATTTCATTTTCAGTGATGTACTGACAACGAAAGTCGTTAGGATTGCGACCGAAAAGTGCCAAACCAGCATCCGATTCTACAAAACGATTTCTTTGATTCTTCATTGAGAGCACTCGGTGCACCCATCTTGCTGAGATTTTTTTCACACTCCTCCTTTTCGTGTAAAATGGAAAGCGGTACCTTGGATATTCCGTACGGCCTCAACTGTCTAACGAACATTGATTTTTCGATCACTCAGAGCCAATTCGTGGATATTTTTAATCATTTCGGAGGGAGAGGTTTCCACTATGTATCCCGAACGATGCTGAAACATTTGTGGATGTGCGGCCACTTTTAAACTCATTTTCCCGATTGTAAACAGCCGCTAACACACTAGTAGCTACATTTATCATGAACTTCATGCGATTCGGCTTTGATTGGCTTTCGGGGTTACACCTTTTGAATAGAAGTGTTGAATCACCGCACGAAACTCATTTTTTTCATTCTTCTAAATTAAAGTTTGTTGCCTCAATCGACAATGAAAATGAAAAAGTGGTGGATATAAGCTGAAACTTTAAAGTCAGTCGAGCGAGATAATAGACTTGCTAAAAGCAAACCTTTTCAGATACTGCAAGCGCTATCTTTTGGATTTACAAGGAATTATTGAACGACCCACGTAAATCACTCGGCCGGAAATCGAAGCTTCTCAGCTCGAACGCCAGTCTCGGCGAATGATTTCTTTGCTGTAAAAGTTCTTGGGTTCTTGTGAACACGAGCGCGTGAATAGGATGTAGTTGATATCATACGTGTTAGTACCTGACGAGATTTCGGCAAGTTCTCTGAATTTGCAGTGGATCCTGATTTGTTTAAGAATCGTGGAATCACGGAAACTCACACACACACACATATGTGTATGTATTTACGTATATAATTTCGCGTTCTCTCATTTATGAGAAGGCGTCACCTGAGCCCCCACCCACCCCCTCTCCCTCGCCCCTCCAATTCTCACCCCCCTTCCCTTTTTCACTTCCCCCCCCAAAGGGCGCCGATCGCAGGAGCACGTGCCTTCCCACCCCTGCTCGGCTGAGGAGGGGGAGGAGAAAATAAGTATATTTTATGGAGCGGCGGCAAGGAAGTAGGGTGGGGGCGCGATCCATCCATTCTCCCCCTTCCCCCCTCGAAGACGATGTTCCTGGGGGGGTGGGTGGCCCAGGAGTGTTCGCGGAGAAAGGTGATGGCTCCGGGTGCCGGAGGAGAAGCGGGGGGCCGAGCCACCCCTCCCCATAACAGTCGCTCTCGCCTTTCGCGGATTCAATCGCCTTATTGGATAAACCACTCCACATCCACATTCTCACTATCAGGCCCCTTGTGATCAATCCTCAGAGTGATTGGCCGCCATTCGTCTCGCCCCTCTGTTCCTCCGTTCTCTTCGTTTCCGTGTCGCCCACGTATCCTAATGCTCACGCCATCATTT
Source organism: Hetaerina titia (assembly GCA_037158775.1). Taxonomy (NCBI): domain Eukaryota; kingdom Metazoa; phylum Arthropoda; class Insecta; order Odonata; family Calopterygidae; genus Hetaerina; species Hetaerina titia. Next base: position 147,013,543 of record CM073769.1, read on the forward strand.
TGTGGTCCACAAATATCGCAGCCGCGGCCTCCCACTGCTGCTCTTCCCATCCACGTCTTTCAGCGGTAGATTTCCTTCCATTGACTTCGCCTCTCAACATCCTCTCTGGGGCCTCATGCTACTCCTTCCTTTTCCTATCGATCCATTTCATTTTCCTAATATGCCTCGAGCGCCTCATTTGAATGAATTTAGCCTCGTCTCGGAAGCTAAAATTCTCGGCTCCACATAATAAGGCACAAATAATGTAGGGTAGTTTACCAAAAATTACGTGATGCCCCGCCGATCCACTACGGAACCACTGTCATATCCAAATCAAATGTCGCCAAATTTTTAGGCGTCACTCTTGAGTCTGGGCAACCCATATTAAAACCGTCACCGCAACAGCAAAAGCTGCTGCAGGCTCGCTTTATCCGCTACTAAAACCAAAATCTCCCTTATCCATCACAACCAAATTATTGTTATATACGTAGAAGCATGATCCGCCCCCTTCTGTCCTACGCTTCCCCAGCCTGACTTCATTCTGCAAAAACGCACCTGCAGAAAATACAGACAACCGAGAACAAAATTATTAGAAAAATACTGGGAGCGCCCTGGTTCATTAACAATGCCAACATCCGTAAAGATCTGCAACTCATACCAATCCTGCAAACCCTTTCCGACATTACTCAGAAATTCGCAGACAGCCTTTCAGGCACCGAAAACCCTCTTCTGGAAACCTTTGGGACTACGACTTAGATGCACCAAGCACTCACAAAAGACCTAAAACTGCCCTCAAACCAACACACATCCCTATACCTTAACTACATCCATAACTCCCCTCCTGTAACACGAAAATAAATTAAAGCACATACTCATGCGTAACCAACCCAACAAATGAACCTCGTCGTAGATAACCGTTCCGGTTAGGCACCACTTTATCCAAAACTTCATGATAAAAAGCGGTCGGTCCGTCGGTAGGGTAGTTTATTTTATTGTCGAATAAAAATTAAAATCACGCAAAACGTGATGCAGTGCAGAAGCGGGGGAAGAGTTTTGAGAGAGGGTCCCATTGTCACGCGTCTTCAAGACAGCCGAAGGGTCTTAGGGCGACACCGCGCACTCGGCCAATGAGCGGGCGGAGGTGTCGGGGCACCACCTGCGTACGTTCGCGTGTCTGTGCTGACGGAATATGGGGGGGGAGGAGGGGTCGTGTGCGGAAGGTCCTGGGTGGGACCGTCGCGGGGCTGGATGGGTCGGGAGGCGTGAGTTTGACGGCGTGGGATGCAAGGGGGGGTGCGGGCGGAGTTAAGCTGAAGTGGCCTGTAAGTTGAACAGCCTGGCGTATAACACTACTGCATTTATCATTCTATTAGTTGAGCATTTGTATTATGAATTACTCATAACTGGATTTAGACCCAATTACAACAAAAATCTTCCATTTTCTTATGAACAATTGTTTCCGTTGAAATGCCATTCAGACAAATTCAATCGATCTGTGGGCTCCTCCGTAATCCTTAAGACTAAATATGGTCATCGACAATAAAAATTCCTTTAAAGTATTTAAGCGCACTATTTCTCATTGGCCGTTAATGTAACTCGACACTGGAGAGAAACGTTGAGCTTAAAATGTCTCTCTCGCAGTCTAACCCGAGAACCACATCTGCAAATGCTGTACTCGTTTGTATTTCGTTCATTTTCTTCAGAATTTACAAAACCCAGCTAGAGAAATCAACCAAAAGGTTTCTTGGTTGACTGAAGTTAGAGTTGACCTCTCACTGTATGACATGAGTCATTTGCGCCTCGTGAGGGTATCAATAAAGGGAGTCAATCCCTTATTCCCTGTCTCTCCTGTAGTTTCTCAGGAAGATTTACATAATTCCTGGAAAAATGGCACAGCTTTGGTCAACTGGGGGGGGGTGCAGCCGGAATCGAACCTGAACCCTCTGGTTAGCCGACTGGCGCCTTACCCACTGCACTGCTTCGCCTTTTATCGAATGCCTTTAAAATGTTCTATTAGTGCACATTCGCAGTACTGGAGGAAAGTTTTTCGTCATGAGTCTGTTTGAAGTAAATAATAAGCAGCATTAGTTGGAATTCTGTTAGGGCGACTTAACTAGGTTAGAAGGTACCGTATAGAACTGCAAAAGAGTACAATGGCGTACTCATTGTCATTTCCGTTGGCCATACTCCATTTCATCACACCGGAACTTCACTCAAGTTCGCCTTAGAGATATGATTCTGGACCAGTTATTCTGACGATTAACGTCTCATCCACTCAAACACTGACTTGGTGCTCAGATGAAGACCACGCACTACTGGATATCTCGCTTCAAACAATTTGTTTGCAAATGGGGGGAGTGGGCATGGTGCTGAATTTCTCGTAGCCAAAAAATGCTATAATTTCTAATCTTTAATTAAATATGCCAGTACTCGTGCCGAGTACTTAATGCTTGAGGGAAAAATTCTGGAAAACTTTAAGATTAGTGCAACGTATTAAAAACCAGAAACACAGAAATCAACCAGAAAGTCGGTTTAGCAAGCGATGGTAGAGTTCACCCTGTACTAAGCCCTATACGGCTTGTGGAATTCATACAGAAACATGGTAGGGGGCCCAGTTCCTTTTCCTGTGCCGGTTATGGCTTCCCAGAAAGATCTGGTACCCGAAAAATCACATAGCTTGGGTGGAGCTGCAGGTGTCCAGAGAGACTTGCTCGGGAATCGAACCTGGGTCCTCCGGTCAGTATTCCAACGCTCTACCCCTGGACTACCGTGGCCCACTTCAACGTAATACAAAAGCTAAACATTAGCACAAAGAAAATAATGCATGATAGTTGAATAAATATTACATAATAATAAGAAATATGATGGACAAATTGATATATTTTCTCCAAAGAAGGATATTTTGTAGAATTAACTGCAATTCCATGAACTTCTATTGATGCGTAAAATCGTTTTTAACATTTTGGCGCTATGATTTTATGTGCTGTTGCTTTGTTGATATTCATAAATCTTTACCTAGAACTAATCGTTTCTCTTTCCCTCCCCATGAATGCGGGATATTCATGCCATAGATGAATTGAGAATGACGGGCGAACAAGTAATAGGGAGGGAGAGAGAGAAATCATCTGAGAAGGAAAGAAAGAAGATGTAACAAATATGACGTTGAATTAAGGGTGACATGAAAGGTGTCGAGGCTGTTGTGGTAGTGTTGTGTTGTGCGGCTGTACTCGTTCACTGGTCACGATATTTGTGCGAAACTTGTCACTTGGGACGACACGTGCCAAACGGAAAGAGGACCCAGAGCCAAGTTTGATTTTCTCGGTCGACGATTGACTTGACTGATGACGTCGACATAAATAAGATTCTTGGATTAAGTGGCATTATTCTTATCATGATAGTATTATTTGTTGTTTACATTGGATTTTCCAACCTTCTTCATTGGGTATACATCATATGTACTCTTGTACTAAATAAATATGTACCAATCAGTAAATTGAAATGTTTAGGAATAATCTAACTGCGTCGACAAAGTGCCAGAATATCAAACTCCCGCTTCGAATCCGACACGATGGGTTAAAGGGAAGTGATTTTAATGAGAATAGATTTTTAATTGCATGAACGCACTAGCATGGAGGTTTTCTCGTTATTTACGTGGAGGCCCTTCCGTTCTGTGCCCACTAAGAATGAGGATCCATAGATCCTCATTCTTGCCTTGTCGATGTTCTCCACCCCACCTGTCGGCTGTTGAAAGCGGGAGGGGAGTGTGCCGTGACCCGAGATGCGGTGCTGTGGTATCCCGGTTGGACCGTGGCAATCCTCTTCGGCTCGGCCGGCTGGTTCTCTTCATTCCGCCGTCGCATTAATAATTGTAATAATTTCCGCTGGAGCATCCCTTTATCGAAAATGCCTTGGGAGTGGATGATAGGAGGGGGTTGTAAAAAAGGAGGGGTCCGCGCCCTGCACCGAGTGCCTCGTGGATCGAGGGGGAATTTAGATTTTTCCGTCCCAATCACTTGGCCCCCCGCTGGGCGAACACCGCGCTCCTCTACACCCCCTTGCCCCCCCTCTCTCTCATGCACTTCGAAATGCGTGCTCATTTCAAGGTTTAAATACTCTTGAAGGTTTTCAAGCGCACATATATTGTTTATCACTTAAAGGTAGCTCCAACGCTACTCTTCGGTTACTTCCGACACCTTGGCTTACTCCGAGGGCCAATGAAAGAACGCATTGACAGAATCAGTTTGGATTAACTAAACATTACGTTAATGTGAAAAATCTCCTTGAAAAGTGAGCAAAGAATCTCTTAAGTTATGAGAATAGCAGAAGAAACGACAAGAAGCAGTGAACTGAAAGCAGTGTGACCACGACAAAGGCTCGAGGTGGCCCTCATCCCAGACACCTTGGCGGTCCAACGCAGATCTTCACCCTGAATGCCTCGCCACCACGTTATTCATCTTCTATCCGGAAGATATTCCTGACCATTCGCTCACCATCCGTCGCCTTCGGGACGAGCATGGAAAATTCTTTACTTGTGCATTTTACGGCGGTTCACTTCATGCTAACTAAAACACTTCATATCACTTAATATTGGTTCTTAACACAGCTACGTGGAATACGACAATCCAAACGTAGATCCGTCACCCTTGACAGAAAACTTAAATTCATAACTCATACATTTGAGTCTGTTCAGGTTTACATTCGCGAGAATAGTTTACCAAGAAAAAATGTTTATTTTGTGAAGCGGATACCCATTGTTTCAGATATTTTCCACAACTTCATGATTGCATGCATGATCCGCAATTTTTGTCGGATAATTAGTGAGTTTCACTTATAAGAAATCTCGTGAGGATATAATTTTACCTTGACAGCTTTTTTAGAATTATAATGTGTTTCGAGGCACTCTTACTAATCCACCGCAGAACGTGGGACTTCTTCTCGTTGGGTCATAATGAATAATTGGAATGCGTGCCTACGCATCTCTTCCTTTCCCACGACAACTGTACATAAGTGAATCAGATTTCAGTGGAGACGAAGTTTGACCAAGATACTTTGAATTATTTTTTCCAAAAATATCGATTGCCACTGGGCATATTTCGATCTCTAGAGTGCTGCTCTGACGGAGGGTGTTAGAGTCGCTCCCCTTGTAGTCTTCGCCAGGGGTTCCTTCCCTTGTTTGTGGCTGCAGGGGGGGGGGCAATAGGGAGGAGAAGTTTTTTGTGCGGGGAAAACTTTGCTCCCCCTATCCATGAACCATAAAGGTGAACAGATTTTTCTCGGGCATAAAAGGCCCGAGGGGCGGGGGTGACGCTCCCCTGGGACGCAGCCTTGAGGGACCGGGAGTGCGGGGGAGAGCGAGGGGGAAGAAGATAGGGAGAGAGTCGACGTAGCCTTTCGTTCGAAAGTGTCCCGAGCGTGAATCACGGCCGCGGCGAACTTTCTCCTCGCCTATTCTTTTACTCACCGCGGCACGCACGCACGGCTTCCCTCCCCCTCACCACTTTCCCACCCTCCCCCTTCTTTCCCCCAATTGCCCGGCCAAAGGCTTTCTTCATCGCGGCAGACACTCCGAACCACTTTTCCATCTCCTCATTTCCACTCGCAAAGAAATTCTAAAATATAATTTGTCGCCTCTTTGAACTACTTTCATCAAATCTTAAATATATGCGTAAGAAATGTTAAATGGTTAGTCTGCGTGTCTGTCGTTGCTCACCACATGTTAAGAATTGAAAAATGTGGGGAGATATGTAAGTGACCCGAAAGCTTGAAATCTTTTAATCGATGCTTCATTATTACCCCTATTGAATTTAAAATGCTTCTTCATTCGTTCCTACACTTCGACCAATTCCACACTTGTACATAGAAGGTCGTTTGGTTGGCAAGGTGATTATTATTATTATTAGGTTATCTACCGGATATATATCCGTCACTGTCTAACAGCCACATATAATAATAATAAAAATTATAGACGTGCGGGGAGTGCACGACTTTTATCTATAAATATGCCCTTATTATAAATTATAATTATTAAGTAATCTACCAGTTAAGGCAGGTTTTAAATGGACACAACTACCAAATAAAAATTCTCTGACTCCTAATAAAACCCAATCCAGCAACCTAGTCTACATCAGATCCTTCTTCATATCTGTGTACTTCCTTCCTCCCTTCATCCCGTCCAGCGTCCCTATCCTGTTCCTGCCCTTTCCTCGTTTGCCTAGTATTCTCCCCTCTATTACCTTCTTTAACATCCCACTCCCGCTCAATACACTTTTCATTCATTTTTCCTGCCTCCGAAGGATTTCTCTCAACAAACCCCTCTCCTCACCCACCATTTCTAGTACTTCCTCATTTGTTTTCCTTTGGGTCCATTTCACCTTCTCCATTCTCTCCACACCCACATTTCAAAAGCCTCCAATCTACGTCTATCCTCCTGCTTCAGCGACCACGTTTCCGTGCGACCTCGCTCCATATTAGAGTTTTTACGAGTCTTTTCTTAACCTCCCTACTCAACGTCCACGTCATCAACTCCCTCTTCCTTGAGAAAGCCTCCTTGTCTAGCGCAATTCTTTCCCAATTCTTACTACTTTGCCCGTCTTGGTCCAAAACACTTTTGAGATAGGTAAACTGTTCTACCTGCTCTATTTTTTTCCCTTCTATTTTCATGTTTAGCTTAGCCTTCTTCTTCCTGGAAAATCGCATAACCTTTGTTTGATTAATATTGATTCTCATCCCATATTTATCGCATTGAACCTCCAATTCACTCAGCAATGCTTGCAACCCCTGGACTGACTGAGCAACTAATGCTTGGTCATCAGCGAACTTAACCGATTTAACGAATTCCCCTCCGACTTTCATCCCCACCTCCACCTTTAGTGGGTGATAGCAAAAACATTTTCTAAGTTTCATTGAGTTTGCCTTCACAAAAAATGAAGGAGTTAGACAAGAGTGCAAAATCTCACCTGCACGATCCAAATTACCTGTATATCTAGAAGAAGAGGTAATAAAAGAATCACAAGAATTGGGCATCAAAGGAGTCGAGGTGAATGGCGAAGAAATTAAAGGCTCGCACATGACACCCCTATAGTAGTTGCAGAAACGCGAGAGCACCTGCAGGCGGCTCTAAATACTGATGAATATAATGTGTCAACAAGAGGGTAAGTAAAATCCTTGAGTGCGTGTAAGAGAGAGAAACTGAAGGCAGAGGCCGCGGTTTGAGGAGTGAAATTAGAGCGAGTGGAATCCTACATTTTCCCTGGGCAGCAGTGGTATCTTGAAATTGAAGAGGTTCGACCGGCCTCACGCAAACAATACATCTCAGGCTAAGCAGGCGTTCGATGAAGAAGAGACAACCGCTACGGTCAAAGAACTTGACGTTCACTTTATTGTACGGGAGTGACCCGTGGGGCACTTCGGTCGCCGGAGAACAGCAGTGGGCGTGGGGTCTGATTCCTCCAACTTACCAACCACGCGTACTCGCTGTAATTTTCTCAAGTCCTGCCAATAAATTACAAGCCCTTCGTAGCATTCCACACAATGTCATATAATGCCTTAAGAACATTGATATTAGCTTCTTGGGAATACTACCGAGTAATTTTTATTTATTGGCATAAGATTCCAAAGAGTTAACACGCCTATTATCAAGTTTAAATCTAGCGGATTATCACTTAACTATTTTCAATTAATTAATTAACCATTTCTTCAATGGAACCCATGGCTTAAGAAAATGGCAAGGGTTTCCTAAGCATCCCGTCTGTCTTTGCACTGGCCTCCGTGCTGAGGCAAATGCGAGTGCTATCTCTGGTCGCACTTGAGAGAGCGCCTCGCCCATCCACCGCCTTGCGAAGCCCCGCCAGAGGGAGTGGCAGAGCGCGCATGCATGGATGTATTCGTAAATGGGACTACTCGTTTGCGCCCACCTAGTTTTCCGAATTGCGATAAGGCAAACGGTCATAGTAAATAACTAATTAATATTATTCAACAACAGAAAAACAAAAAAATACTCTAAATCAACATATCGTATATGCCTCATGCCAATACAGAAGTGTTTGCCATTTTAGCAGTTGGTATTTTTAACGCCTTGATTTCCACGTGAATGGTAGCAAATCGGTCAAGATGATCTTCCTGCTCGACATCTGAAGATCCACAATGCCAGTGAGTGTCACGTTGTTCAAGGAATCAGGTCTCATTCTCATTACATTTTCAAACAACCGGTCCAAAGAAACGATTTCTTTAAGGATAGGTCATATTCTTCTGATGTGTGCACCTCATAAAAGATTTAACGTAAGTAAGTGTAGCACCCAGATATTTTGCCTGTTCCGAGTTGCTTAATCGATCCCGCTACTTTTTTCAATTCCTTGTCTTATTCCTCCGACCTTTCACCTCAAACAATTACTGTGCATTCTCATATGTCTAAATCTAACCCACATTTTATCAGAAACTTCGATACGCAAAGTCCATCCGAAAAGTAGCAGAAATGTCTCAATTAAAATCAATTTATTGCCAGAATTGATGCACCTATTCAAAATTCTTCAAAGTAGCACCCTTGTGCGTCCACACACCGCTACCAGCGGGTTTCCCACGCCTCGTACGTCTTTTGGGAGGCGTCAGAACTCTGATAAGCTCCCTCGTCACGGCCTCTTGTAACACTTCCACCTCGCCTTGTGGTGACGTCCTTTCAGCACGGGATTGAGGCGGGGGAAGAGGAAGAAGTTTATTGGGGTATTATCTAAAATTTGGATTCTCACGCACATGGTCGAGAAGCTCTTGGCAGATCCGCGTGCGAGTTTCCTTTTGTTCGTCCGACAGCACTCGCGGCACCAGCTTCGCACACAACTTTCTCATGCCCATGTTTTCAGTCACAAGTCGATGCACATGACCTTTAGGGATGCCAAGTCCATCCGAAACCACGTGAACAATTAATCTGCGATCCCTCTCCAACAAAACCTTTACTCCTGCATGATTTTCGTCTTTTTTGAGGTCGAAGGACGTCCTGAAAGTTCGGGAACAAGAAAGTCTTCAACATCTTCTCTACTCTCACAAGACAACTTGTGCCACTCAGTAACACCAGATCTTCCCGTGGCGTTATTGCCATAATCTGTCTTGAGCATGTCGTGAGTCTCTTTCCCGGTTTGGCCCAGTTTCACGAAAAATTTGATGGCGTAGCGCTGTTCCAATAACCGGTTCATCATGGAGCGTAAAGAGGTCACATTATAGAGGTATCGCAAATGAACGATCCGCACTCCGCAAAGGCTGGGAGCCCACCGCTGCCGGCCCCCAGCCTTTCCTGAGACTCCCTCCTCTAACCCAGCCATAGAAACCGCCGCCCGTCCGTCCGTCCGTTTATCTGGGAAAAAATAAGTCGCACTACTTTTGGGACAGATGTTGTATGGTCTAAACCGTTGAAGAATAGTCCGCAATCTGACGGTGGTCCTTATTTCTCTGAAATCACTGTGTCGTGTGCAAATTGTGTCGTTCCCACTGAAGTGGGGACTTGGCTCATTAATCTATGCATATCGGTAATTTTATAGAGGCCACATTGAGTGCTTAAGTAATGAACTCTATGGTGTGGCTCTCCTGAAGTTAAATCTACTTGTATCAACCCATCAATGACTACTTATTGTTTATAGTTAGATAAATCCATGTGATGACTTCTCGTCAATATCACAGTGTCTTAATGAATAATAGATGGTAGCACTTTTCCACTAGATAGAATTTATTTTACGACCGGGTTTCGATATATTGAAACCCGGTCGTAAAATAAATTCTATCTAGTGGAAAGGTGCTACCATCTATTATTCATTTTGTTCGACTTCCACCACATCATGCCTGAAGCTACTCAAATTGCACAGTACCTTTGTATGCGAATCATTTTCTCGCGCGGGACTTAGTCATTGATTCTGTTGAAAACTTAAAATACAGCCTCCAATAGGGCATCTTTCTCCCGATTTTAGGATATCAAGAATAAAAAGACTCTTTTTCACATGCTCTCTTTTCATAAACCAGTTCTTTTATGCATTTCACATTAGATACACCAACATATTTACATTTATATATGCTTAACGCTTTTCGTTTATCCTTTTCGCTAACGTGTTTTCTAATATAGTTACGGTACGTTAATTTCGAAGGCGGCTGTACTGCTGTTAAAATTGAAGAAGAATATAAATGCTTCGCCATCGAGCTTGCTTAAAGCGTCCGTGTTGTGGAGTCATAGGGTCTGTAAAATGAACATGCGAATAAAACTTCTTTGATTATAAACACTGCAGTTGCTCCAAAACATGGTTCGGTGAAAAAGTGAGCTCTCTGGTAATCTAATTTCGATCGGAGTACATTTGGCATTCATAGTCAGAGCGTAAAAACAAGTTATATTTAACACTTTATTACTTCGGTAATTTTTGTGGTTTGTCTGGGGAAAAGGTACAATCTAAATGATCATTGCGAATCAGAAAACAGCCTTGTGACCTTTTTCAGAGATATAATTTAAGATTTTGAAATTGAAAAATAACCAACTTGGCTCTTCCACATAGAAATGTGGAAGAGCTAAGTTGGTTATTTTTCAATTTCACTGTGAAGATTTTCCCCCTAGTCAGAAACAGTTTTATTTATTAATTTGAAACATAATTACGAGGGTCATCCGGAAAGTAGTACCCGTTCGTGCCGCATGAAGTGCTGACGACGCGAGTAGCCGCTGGACGAGGTCAGATAGCTTCAGTGGCTTCTCTGCCTTCTCTGAGCCAAGTTGCGTGACGCTAGCATTGCCTGTGTTGTTTCTGTGATTGTTTACAATGTTTAAAAAAATTGAGAACGCCGCCAGTTGTGAAGTGAGGGCAGTGATTAAATTCCTCAATGCAAGAAACGTTCGCCCATGTGATATTCATCGCCAATTAAAGGAGGTGTATGGAGACAATGTAATGGACGAGTCGTCTGTTCGGCGGTGGTGTCGCAACTTCAACATGGGGAGGGGGAACACACACGACGATGAGCGTTCGGGGAGACCGTCTGTCATTACAGACCAACTGGTGAGCTCAGTTGACGAATTCGTGAGGAACGATCGGCGCGTCACAATTGTTGACATCTGTGAGCATTTTCCCAATGTTTCTCGAACAATTGTTCATGAAATTGTTAAACACCATCTGCATTATGCAAAAATTTGTGCAAGATGGGTCCTTCGCATGCTTACAGATGAGCACAAAACCAAGCGTATGGCTGCAGCACTGACGTTTTTGGGACGTTATTCTGATGAAGGAGACTCTTTCTTGACTCGCATAATTACTGGTGACGAAACATGGGTTTGCTATGCATCACCTGAGAGTAAACGACAGTCAATGGAGTGGCATCATGCTCATTCACCAAACAAACCAAAAAAATTCAAGACAGTTCTGTCCACCAGGAAACTCATGGCAACCATTTTCTGGGATCGACGAGGTGTATTGCTTATTGATTTTATGGCCCGTGGAGACACTATTAATGCCAATGCGTATTGTGAAACATTAAAGAAATTACGGCGGGCCATACAAAATCGGCGGCGAGCTCTATTGTCTACTGGTGTCATTCTCGTTCATGACAATGCCAGGCCTCATGCAGCTGGGATAACACAAAAACTTTTGCAGCAATTCAAATGGGAAACTTTCGACCATCCACCGTATAGCCCGGACTTGGCCCCTTCAGATTTTCATCTCTTCACAAAGCTTAAAGACTTTTTGGCAGGAAAAAGATTTGACAGCGATGAAGAACTTAAAGAAGGAGTGACCCTGTATCTCAATGAGCTGGCGGCGAAGGACTATGCAGCAGGAATACAGAAACTTGTCACACGTTATGACAGATGCCTTAATTTGCTTGGAGATTATGTTGAGAAGTAGTTTAAAGTATCCTCTTTCAAATGAAATTTTTTATGTTTGTTAATATTTACTTTTGTGTCTTTATTTCACGAACGGGTACTACTTTCCGGATGACCCTCGTATCATGTTAATCTTTACACGACCGCCTCCATTAAGGGCTCTTAGAATCCAACCCTTACGCTGTCTACTTCTAATTATTTTAAACGTTCAATTTTCCTCGGTTATCCAAGTTTTTGCCACTTCATGTCATACTCCTCATTTAGAAACCCTCCATCCCTAGCCTTCAAGGTAACCCGAACTCATAATCTGCCCTTTCGGCAACAAACACCCGTTAGTCTTCCTTTCCCCCTCCCTCTCTCCCTCCAGCTCCGTGCTCATTTCATCGCACTCATTCCACATCGATCGATGCTTTTACATCCATCCTCTATCCTCGATTGCTCATACCTTCAATTCCATAGCCACTGCTCCGTTAATCATTAGTTTAACGCTCCACTCGTCCTTTGATTACGTTCCTCAATTCGTAAAAGCGCAGACTCACTTTCTGCAGAGAAGCCTCGGGGGTGCAAGCAGGGAATAAATGACTAAAAAGGTCTATCACAGTGATTCCCAAAATGGCCCTTCAAATTTACTCCGAATGCTGAGAATGCAATTGACAAGAGAGATCAAGGAGAAGAGACGAGCTGGCGCAGGAATTAAAAAGAGGGAATTAAAAGGACAAATGCGTGCTATTCGTGCATACTGCGAAATGCGTACGACGCAGGAAACGAGGAAGGCCCAACGAAGATACGAACCGCCATTGAGAAGGCGATGAAAGGGCGCAACCTCTCGAGAAATTTGATTAAAACTAAGATTATCAAATGCGGTCTAATACAAGACTTTTGCTCTCGGGACCATGGAAATTTGGCCTGGAGAAGCCTTCACGGATCGACCCTCTCGAAGTCAGAAAAACAAGCCCCCCCCCCCCTCCAACACCTCTTCCCTCGCCATTTCTTTTTCTCCTTTCCGACCATTTCGTCACAACTTCCGGCCCTGGCCGGCCACCCCTGTCCTAGCCTCCACGTATCATCCCGACCCCTCGGGGCAGGTCGCCATCCCTTCGCCCCGTCAGTCCTCGGAGGTGGAGAGGTGAGGGTAGCCACCCCCTGCAAAGCACTCCCAGGGCCCCTCGCTCCCCCGGAGGAGGGACGGGCGTGTTGAGCGTAGGGGGGTGTCTCCTCCCCCGCCCCCTCTCCCCTCTCCCGCCCCACTCCCCCCGCGACAGAAATGGACATGGAGACCTGGGACGCCCACCCCTTCCTTCCTCTCCTCCCAAAGGCCATTCGTTCTCACTTAACATTAAAACTTAATTATGGCCCGCTGAGGCGCAAATTCAAATGGAAACTTATATGCAGGCGCGATGGTCCTGAGTAAGGGCATAACAAAGACATTATGGGCGTAATGGATCGTTCGTTCAGAAATTCCTGTAGTGTGCATTTAAAAATGTGTTCCTAGATAATATCTGTTTGATCTGCATCCACCGACTATCGCGAGGACGGAGGACAATGCATTGCATCCAAAGTTGAATGCTAAAAGCAATTAGACAAGCATCAAAACGATAAGTATGAACTTATTCATTCCATGCATAATGCGAAAATTTATGGGTGAAATTAAGCCAAACATTTTAAAACAAATTTATTTAATCTATGGCTCAATGGAATTATTCATATAACATTGTGTTCTTAAAATAATATAATTTAGTTATTTCATTGATTGATCTTAGTTAATATGGTTGGTCTCTGAACAGATAAACATCACCCGTCACTCAAATTAATGAAAGCAATACGGAAAGACTTCAAGAGGCTAGCGATGAAGATCAGACGGTAACGAGACCGAGTGAATGTCTTATAGTTCATAATAGATAGAAGCAAATGTGAAAAATGACTAAAAGGAAGACAAATCTTCTATTATGCTCCTGTCTTCCCAAAAAATTGTTCTCAGACAAGATTGTTTGAAGACCAGGATCACGAATCGAAGAGGAAATGAGCACTAAACGTATACTTTAAATAATGTAAACATAAAATCAAGAGACCTCGCAAATATTCCAAAGAATCACATGGAAGTGGCTAAACGTCATAAGGGAGTGACTATTTTGAATACATGTGCTTGCGAGTTGAGGAAGCCGTTTCAAATTCCGTACATTTCTCTTCATCTGAGTAAATTTCCTGATGATTGTGTTGTGGTCTGAGAATAAACGATTCCTACCCACGACACTACTTCATTTCTGTCAATCTGCGTAAGTATCCCCACTGGGATTTTCTCCAAGGAAATTAACCGAGGCGGATTCTCAGATTATTTGAGTAAGGAAGGCGATTTTTTACAGCCAGCAAATCCACGGTGCAGAAAAAAAGGCTGCAGTCGAAAGAGCAGAAGGCAGTTCACCTGTGTCGGTCGCATGTTTGCCAGACCGCGGGCGCATAAATCCCTCTCGCCGAATGGGGGTGATTTTTTTGCAGGATGGCAGCCCTGCTGGTGGTGTACGTGTGTCGGCGGAGGTGGGGGAAGGGGTGCCGAAGCCGCCATCACGCTCCCTACGACCCCCGCCCAACACTACCGCCCCGGGCCATCTCCCGTCCCCCCCTCCTTCCTTCCGCCGCCTCCCTCTTGCCCACTCCTTGGGTGCCCCAAACTCCTTTCCATCCGATATGCGCATCACTCCCTCGTGCGCCCCTCCTCAGGGGGGGACCAGGGGTGCTCCGAGGGGTGGCTGGAAGGAATCGACGTAACTCGAGCGGAAAGGTGATAAGGGGATGGCCGTGTCGTGTCCCGGGACGCGTAGGGACCCTTTGGGGGAGTTTTGGGGGGCGGCGGGGATCTCAGTTTTTGCTCTGGGGTGGTTGAGGGGGGGAGGCTACCCACATCCTTGCCCTCCCTCTCCCCCGAAGACTCCCCCCAAACCCCTCTGACCCCCGCAAGCCACACCCCCTTTCTCTCTTGCGCTCCCCTCTTCTGTCGGATTAAACTACGGATAACCTTCTTTGGGGGAGGGGGGGCAAATGTGCGGAGCAAGATGGGGGCACGACACCCCCGCTGTCGCAAACCGCTACTCTTCTCAACCTCCCTGCCTCGCTGGGACCCCCCCCCCTATTACGATGCAGCAGGGGGGGAAGAGGCGCACGGCGTGCATTCCGATTCGCTTCCGCCGGACGGAAGGAACGAGCGTGCCCTCGCCGCGCAATCCGAGAGTGGCACTCCCACACGCGACCGTCTTCGCCACACGCGCGCGCCTGCAGGGGTATGCCTTCTGCGTATCTCTACGCATCCGGTTGAAGTAACAAGCCGTGGATCATTGCCGTGTACACGAGTACAAGTAAATTTTCAACTCCTGTAAAGGAGTTGAAAATTTAGTTGTTTTATTTTATTTTTTATTTTATATGAAATTATAAATTAAGTAATAATTATCTACCAGTGTACCATATTGTTTTGGAGGCTGAAATTGTTTTCGGGAATTCTATGGCTAGTGCCGTTGCTAGGTTAATCTCTTCGTGGTGCCCACAAACAATGCAAGTTCGCAATCTCAAACAGACTAATTATGACATAATTTCAACGTAAAAACTTTAACTTGCGAGTCGGGACCTGGATACGTATTTTGGTTCTGATTCTGAGTGAAGCATTCTCTCGGTTTGAAAGAAAATATCTCCAAAATTTATTCGCCCCTCTTCCATCAAATGGAGCGCTAACAGACACTATTACTATTCTTTCTTATTAGGAGTTAATCAGTGAACTTCGATTCGGGTACGTGTATGAATAAATTTTCAAACTTGAATATTTTTCTATGTCTCATTATTTTAATTTAATTTCAGTTTCGGATCAATCCGCAGAATATAACCAAAAGTGCTCGGTCTGCAGTGAAGGAAAAAGGTGACTGGAGTTCAAATGCTAGGAAATATGAAAGCGGAAGAGTCAAAGAAAGAAACGCACGAACAACAGGGTTTTTCCCTGACGTGATGTGTGCTTCCATATAAGTTTATTTCCAATAACAATTAATTAAGCCAATTCCTCGCTAGCTATTCCATGCAAGTATTCCCCGTGGGTCTTCTTCTCTTTGCTGACGATGCAGTGGAACATAATGGCATGTCCAGTCATGAAGATAAGATGCATAAAGTGAATAATAAAAACTGCGTAAGTTCCACTGATTCTTATTTTAAAAACGACCGGTTTCGTCAAATAGTCGACATCATCAGGCAGAGAGAGTAGAAAGTAGTGTTTGCGGGAGAGGGTGAGGGAGGGAGGCATCAAGTTTAAGATACAGATTAGGAGGAGGACTGATTTGGATTTGGCGATGCGGGCTACATCCACCATTGAAGAATTTCACGGAACAATTCCGGAGGAGGCCGGATGAATGGGTGAATTATCGAGATGTATCATGATAGCAATGGAACTGAATACTAATAGATTACACTGTCGTAGGCAAGGGGAATTACATCAAAATAATGAGGGGACGATGGCGTCCGAGGGAGTTAGCAGGTTAAAACTTATCATTATTTTTGGAAATAAAATAATGCTATTCTAGGGATCATTGAGAAGATAGCAAAAATACCACTTGCCATCCTCGGCGTCTAGGGAATAATTAGTTCTACTCGATTGCATGCACATTCACTAACCTCCTGTTTGTTGCTGTCAAAACCCTTCCCGCATGCCCGCATTGGAATGCCATTAAGTAATGTAGTGCTGTTTACAGTATTGTTTTCTCTGCTTTTGCTACCCTAAATTTCCCCTTCCATTCCTTGTTCCTCTCCTTGGGGAAACCTCCTTCTGCCTGCAGCGTTGGGTCAAACCTGTCCCCTTGGGGAGGAGAGCGTTTTATGTTGCACGTTCTTGTGGTGGTGGAATTTCGCCTCGCTACTTACCAAAATCTAGCTTGTACGTTATTAGATACATTTATTACTGCATCCTAAGGTGCAATTATTTGTTAGATTATAGCATATGTAATTGCATGCGTGTAGAATGAAAGGAGGTAAATATGTATTTGCATGCGTGTAAAATGATAGGATTTTTGCATGAATGTATGCACCACTGTGGTTGTGGGTTTGCATGAATTTGTTGGTTTTGAATGCGGGTTTTTTTCCCTTTTACGGGTGGTGACCTAACACCCCCCCGCCACGTGCCCTTGCAGCGGTTTGCGGAGTATTATGTAGATGTAAGTACGAGGGTGGCACGCTGTTTAACTCGCGTTGACATAGCACTAGAGCACGTCTCCATACTTCCGCTTCTCAAAATACACTGACTGGATGAATGTAACGACCTCAAACCTGCGCATGCGTGTCGAGGGGAACAATGTTACCTCCACATGCCACCAGGATTGCTTCTGAAGGTCATTTTGTTTGTGGTCTACATGCATGTGTGCATTAGTGTTCAGCCTACCCTGGAACGCAGGTATTTAAAGAATGATAACTTGACGTTTTCGGGTATTCGTACGTATTTTCCAGAAAATCCAAAAAGTGTTGAAAGGCCTTGACGTGAAATAGTATCCGCACATTCGCCGAGTAGAATATATTTTATAGGTATCCGGTTGGAAGACGGATCGGTCGGTTATTCGATGTTTAATGGAAGCACACACCGCGTTATGAAAAAACCTGTTGGCCCCACGCTTCTTTCTTTGAAACTTCCAGTTTCTCGTTTCCTAGCTTTTGAGCTTGAGTCACCTTTTTCCTTAACCGCAGACCGACACTGAACACACTTCCAAGATTATATTCTGCGGATTTACCCGAGACTCAAATGAAATAAAAATATGAGACGTGGAAAAATATTTAATCTTGAACGATTATTGATATGCACGTACGTAACCGAATCGAAGTTTACTGATTAACACCTTTTTATTATTCACTTCTCATCGTGAAATTCCATCAAGTTGAACCAAAAACCATAGAATTAAAGATAAGATATCATTATACTAAATACAATGACCAAAATGCGATCCAAAGGTGGTGCGAGTTGTAGGAGTGGGAGGAAAGGAGTGGGAGATAGGATTAAATGTGAAGAAATACGTTTCGATGAACTTTTGGAAGAAAAGTATTTCATTGATAAACACTCACAACATACAAGAAACAATCATCACAAGCGATAATAAGAATCGGTTGGATATTTAAATGCTACGACTACTAAGGTCAATATGCTTAAATATGATTACTGGGAAACATCAGAAAACCAAAAGAAATGATTGCTTGTTTGACGGGCCGTTTACGACGGACTGGTCGTAAGTTGCTGCGGTCTTACACAGTTTTAGGAAAGTGTGTGGAGTGCCTTTCTTGTTGTTAGACGGCATACAATAGAAAAAATACATAGGACAGGCCGACCCCACCCCAGGGGTTTTACCTGCCAATTTTGGTCATACGTATGGGAGATTCAGGGAAACAAGTCGACAAGCCAATATAATGACTGGAAAAAACTTTACAGCAGTTTAGAAAAAGCTAAAACATTAAATCACTATTTTTCAAAGCGTTTATTTTATTCATTCACAGGAACTATGCGAGTCCTACCCGATGGCTCCCATGACCCCATATCTGGAATTGTAATATCTCCTCTTGGAATCGAACGCACACTTAAAGACATCAGCCGAAACATATATACAAGGCCCTGATCAAACCCGTGCTCGTGTTTACAGAAAAATGGCCTCAGCAATAGCTCATTTCCAGAAAATAACATATGATATATTCCTTAATGATCGCACGATACCCAAATACTGGAAATTAGCCACTACCACTCCCATTTTTAACAGCAACAGAGGATATCTGAGTAATAACCGACCACCCTCACTCACATCGAACTCTAGCAAAATCTTAGAGAACATAATTCTTTGTTCAATCATAAAATATCTTGATTCTGAGAGTTGCCTTACCAAAACCCAACACGGTTTCCGAAAGGGCGGATCTCGCGAAACACTACTGGAAATTTTCGTTCATGATATTTTGGTTTCGGGTGAATATGGAGGGAATATTGTAGACCTTTATGTCTAAAATTGTTATCTCTTCCCTTGGAATCAAGTATTTTGGCCAGTGGCACGCAGGGCCCGCATCGTTTCGTCTCCCCTGGGGGCCTTCATTGTGAAATCAAAGCAGTAATCAATTCGTATTTATACTCATCCGGTTTTCGAGAGCCACCTTACGATTCACCAACGTTCCCTTATTACTTCCAGCTAAAATATCGAGGTTCGGCCCTATTTTATATATTCGTCACTGTCTAACAGCCACATATAATAATAATAAAAATTATAGACGTGCGGGGAGTGCACGACTTTTATCTATAAATATGCCCTTATTATAAATTATAATTATTAAGTAATCTACCAGTTAAGGCAGGTTTTAAATGGACACAACTACCAAATAAAAATTCTCTGAATCCTAACAAAACCCAATCCAGCAACCTAGTCTACATCAGATCCTTCTTCATATCTGTGTACTTCCTTCCTCCCTTCATCCCGTCCAGCGTCCCTATCCTGTTCCTGCCCTTTCCTCGCATGCCTAACATTCTCCCCTCTATTACCTTCTTTAACATCCCACTCCCGCTCAATACACCTTTCATTCATTTTTCCTGCCTCCAAAGAATTTCTCTCAACAAACCCCTCTCCTCACCCACCATCTCCAGTACATTTGTTTTCCTTTGGGTCCATTTCACCTTCTCCATTCTCTCCACACCCACATTTTAAAAGCCTCCAATCTATGTCTATCCTCCTGTTTCAGTGACCACGTTTCCGCGCCGTACGCTCCATACCAGAGTTTTTATGAGTCTTTTCTTAACCTCCCTACTCAGCGTCCCCGTCATCAACTCCCTCCTCCTTGAGAAAGCCTCCTTGCCTAGCGCAATTCTTCTCCTTACGTCCCTACTACTTTGACCGTATTGGTCCAAAACACTTTTGAGATAGGTAAACTGTTCTACCTGCTCTATTTTTTCCCCTCCTATTTTAATATTTAGCTTAGCCTTCTTCTTCCTGGAAAATCGCATAACCTAACACATTTAACGAATTCCCCTCTGACTTTCATTCCCACCTCCAATTCCCTCCATGCCTCTTGAATCATTTCCTCCTAATATATGTTGAACAGAACCTGTGATAATGGGCAACCCTGCCTTACACCTCTTCCTAACGCTGCACATCCGGATTCTCCGTTCCCCACTCGCACCTGAGCAGTCTGAGACATGTACAGGTTGCGGATCAGTCTCCTGTCCCTCCAATCCATTCCTATTTTCTGCAATACACGCATTAGTTTTTCCCAATTCACGCTATCGAACGCTTTTTCGAAATATACGAAACAGGCAAATATGTCCTGATTGTATTCTATATTCCTTTCGATTACTGATCTCATTACTGCAATTGCATCACGCGTACCTCTTCCCTTCCTAAACCCAAACTGATCATTCCTTAAGTAATCTATTCTTTTGTTGACGATGCTGAGAATAACTTTAGCTCCGTGGGATATCAAACTTATTATACTGTAGTCCTCACATGATGTAGTCATTATCTTTTTCGGAATTGGAACTAATACTGATCTCACAACATCTTCCGGCCAGTTTCATTCCTCATACATACTACGAATCAGTCCATATTGAGTCTTCTTCCCACTTTTTTCTAAACATTTCAATAGTTCCACAGGAATTTTGTGTACCTCACGGCCTTTTTTTGTTTTATCTCCCTTAATGCCCTTTCTATTTCATCGTCGAGTATGCCTGGACCTAAGCTATCTTCTTCTACGTCATGTTCATTTTCTATGTCTAACATTTATGCCCTAAGTTCTCTACCATACAGTGTTTCTAAATATTCCTGGTAATATTTCCTTGAATTTTATAAACGCGACTGTGTAAGAGAATCCCACCCTATATTGTCTAGCTAGTAGATACGCTGCTGCGTTGGTCATAACAATATTTGACAAATCTAGCCCCCCTCCGATGAACTCGAGCTAAGTCCGAAATCAAATTTATATTTTCATGATTCCAATTTACTGGCAGCATACTCTAGGTGGTGCCTGACCAAGGCAAGGAAACATCGATTTTTCACTTTTTCGTCGCATTTACCTAGCACTCTTTTCACAAATCCCAATTTTTCAATAGCACGAACGCATATTTCTCGCTTGTGTTTTCCCCAGGACAGATCGTGAGTAATTTTTACCCCCAAGTATTTAAAAGAATCTACCCTCGCTATTTTGGTTTGTTGCACTTTTAACCATAAGGGGGGAGTTAATATTTTCCCAAAAATTTATTACTCTGCATTTTTAAAAATTTGATTCCAATTGCCAAGTGTCGCATCAATTTTGAATTGAATCTAGATTGTTGGCTAAAAGGACTCTGTCTTCGTGACTTCGAATGTCCCCATAAATTACTGCATCATCGGCAAAAAGCCGAAGCTTGCTCTTAACTAAGGTACTGAGGTCATTTATGTAAATAGGAGAATAGGAGGGGGCCTATGACACTTCCTTGTGGTACACCCGCCATGACCTTGACAGTATCGGATGATACATCGTCCAGGACGGCTGTTTGAACACGATCTCTTAAGAATTGTTTAATCCAGTGAATGATACTCTCGTTTATTCCATAAGTTTCCAATTTCGCGAGTAATTTGCAATGAGAGACTTTATCGAAAGCTTTCTTAAAATCTAGGAATATCGCATCAACTGGAATATTTCTTTCACCGGAGTTCATAAATCATGTACAAAAAAAGTGCGAGTTGAGTTTCGCAGGATCTACCCTTACGGAAGCCGTGGTGGTTATTAATCAATAAATCTTGGCTATCGAGGTACCTCATTGTGGAACTAATAATGATTT
The DNA here is from genome assembly GCA_037158775.1 of Hetaerina titia. NCBI lineage: Eukaryota > Metazoa > Arthropoda > Insecta > Odonata > Calopterygidae > Hetaerina > Hetaerina titia. Next base: position 147,035,142 of record CM073769.1, read on the forward strand.
GTTCAAGAAAATTACAGGAAATGGAAGCGATATTGCCTATAATTCCTGGGGTCCTCCCTGCCTCCGTTTTTAAATATGGGTGTTACAGAAGCTACCTGCCAGCCGTTTGGCACGCTTTCTTCTGCTAATGATTTCTTAAATATTATATCAAGATAAGGGGCAATTTCAGACGACAGTTCTTTATACACGCGGGCCGGTATCTCATCAGGTCCCGGAGATTTTTTGGGGTCGATGTTTTTAAGGAGTAACTCTATTCCACGGATGGAAAAATAGATTGCTTGCGTTCGTTGCTGAAATGTTTTCGGAAGGTTCTCGGGTATATTCTGTGAGTATATGTTGAAAACACTCTGGAAGGTACAAGAAAATCATTCCAAGTATCCTCGACACAACTATTTTGCTTAATTCATTAAATATAAAAAAGGAACGTTTTAATTCACATTTCAAGCCATCATAGTCAGCTTTATTAAACAAATAAACCTTTCTCCTAGGTTTGTTAACTTTATCTACGTTTAGAGAAAAGTTAGTGTTTACAGCCTGTGATCACTGATTCAGTCAACAACTTCTATATTTAAGACCTTTTCGGGTATATTTGTGGCTAACAGATCAAGAATGTTCTTTCCCATTGTTGGTAAAGTGATTAATTGTTGTAGGTAATTCGAGGTTAACGTAAATAAGAGGGACCGCATAGATCCTTGTCTTTACCTCCATTTGTAAAACTGTACGAATCCCAATATACTGTGGAATATTAAAATCGCCTTCGATAATTAGGCTATGCTCATTGTTGTGGGATTTAAAGTTATAAAGACTTAACACCATTTGTAATCTTTTTCAAGCACATTTACTGGTTTAAAAAAAATATTGTTTGCTTTAAAGGAACGTTTCTATTTAGTATTTTTTTCAATAAAATGCTCCTTGTAGCCTTTTTCATTGCTAAATCTTTAAACGTTTTACGTTCATGAGCAACATTTTTTTGGAAAGAAGAATGGCCAACAGTCTCTTTGGTAGGAAATGGAAAGCTTGTGGGATATGTGATGGCTGGAGTTGAAGAGGATGATGGGGTCTGTGGTGGTACTTTTCCGGAAAATTGCAAATTCAGTCTCGTCCCTTTCTCGACACTGAGATACCTAGAAAATATAGTTTATTATTGAGTCCTTCCTCACAAGTGAAACTGATTTTATCGCATTGGGACTTTAGGGTATTCGTAAAATTCTCTGTCTTTCAGTGCCTGTCCATACAGTAAAGATATCGCCTACGTATCGAAACCAACAGTGAATATTCTTTGTAAACATTGAGGGGTTGCTGAATATTTTTCTTTCAAACTCGTCCATGTACAGGTCAGCAAACAGTACTGATAACGGGGACCCCATTGCTAATCCTCCCACTTGTTTGAAGTATTAATTATTGAATTGGAAATAATTTTGCTCAACACACAATCTCAATAAAGACATGAACTCATTGAGGAAGGGTGGTTTGGCCCCAGCACTTATAAGCTTTTTTTTCCGCCACTGATAATGTTTCCACAACAAGTATATTTGAAAAAAAGGATTTTTGACATCAAAAGACACTTGGATATGTTTTGAGGGCGGGGAAACTTTCTTGAAGAGCTGTACACAGAAATCACGGGAATTTCTCACTCCTAACTTTGGTTAGAAATTAGTCAACTCTCTTGAAGAGGGAGTTCAAAAGGGAGGCTATTTTCCTCGTGTGGGCAGATACACTGGAAATCACTGGCCTCATTGGAGTATTTTCTTTATGAATTTTTGGAAGACCGAAAAATCTGGGAGCTCTCGGATTCATCACTGTTGCTTTGTAAATTTCACTTTGCTTGAGGATATCGGGGGTGGTTTTGAAGCTCTTCATCCTCACAGCCGATGTCTTTCTTCTTTAGGGCAACTTCACAGTCCACGGCTAAATTTTCTATTCCTTTTGTTCCAATTGGAATGCTCCGGAAATATTGAAAACCATGATCAATTAATTTTTTGGGCTCGATATGTAGTTCCACATTTGACATTTTCACAACTCTGTTGTGAAAGAAGGATGGTGTTGCTTCCACTACGGGCTTTTTTGAGGAATGCCATAACCTTTTACGTTGGTTAATTTTATCAAAGATGACTAACCTCTTTTTGTGCGCAATTTCACTGCTTTTTTGTCGAAAGTAGTCATCCAATAACGTCCATTCAATCCAACTCAGCTCTCGGCACAGCTCCGTGTGTAGCAGGAATCTGCAGTGGTTGACGCTGTTTCTCCTTGCATACCTGGTTTGCAGTTCTCTTTTCACTCATACTCTCCGTGCTGCTCGGACTGCCTGCCTCACCGCTAAGAAATCGCTGTTGGTGCTCACGTTGACGTAGTTCTGAATGAGTCCAAGATTGATGCATCTACTATTGAAGTAGATATTCAAAGATGCCACCCTGTACTTGATAGTCGGTGTCCGGTAGAGTTTGACCGTTTTCACTATACTTGCGTTTTTCCCCTTCTTTCCTCCCTCTCTCGCCCACCCCCCTCTTCCTCATGAAGGCTATATAAATGGACCGCAACTTGTTTAATTTGTACCTGATGATGACGCCTAAGCGTTGAAAATAGTTGCACGAGAATAAAGAACAGTGTTCTACAAAGAACAAAGAACAGATATCTACATTATGTTCTTCATTTAATGGACATGAAATTACACAAAGTTGAACCTTAAACAGTTAAAGAGTGTCCTGTTTTAGCCGGTTGCCTTGATCAATTGATTTTAAAATTATTGTTTAATAAACTGAATTACCAAGTTTTTATCTGATCAATGCTATCTTATACTTGCATAAATAACCTATGCGAATGATTTTTCGAATGACATGATGTATGTCTACATAGTTTCGTAAAATTTTGAAATATTCAGTAGGCATTTATGAAATTCCAACGGGACGAGTTCAGTCTCTAATTATCTAGACACGTCTATACTAGTATATAAGTACTTCGTGATGGTGTGGTTCTAACTTCGCTGAGTTAAATTTGAAATAAAACAGGTTTGAATATTCACAAAGTAGACCCCAGGATTGTGTTTCATTGGCAGTCAATTGAAAGGGCCAATGACTTTTGTAATGTTCATTTCTGACTGAAGTATCATTGGGCCCTTATGTTATGTTCGTGTTAGCTGTTTTTTTACCCAAAAAATGTCAATCCCATATCCGTACTTATTTCAGTCTTCGCCTCTTTGCAGGTAAGCCCGGCTGCTGCCCCTGGCGACGGACTCTCGCTACTTCCGATTGCGGGTCCATTAAGGTTTGATTCAATTATCGACTTCGATCTCTTATCACCGGCAATATTGATTGAACTGTCGAGAATGAACGGTATCAATCCGCCATCTCTCTGGTACTGAATATGCACAATGAAAATGCCAATCCGATAAATAATTCACGCTATTGTTGTTATCAGTAATATACCGATTTAGGTCGATTTGTGGTAGATATAAGATACGAAAAGGTACGGCGATACTTTCCTTGTCTTTCTTAACAGACACAACACGACATACGAGGTGTTTTAGAAAATTAACGGGGATTTTTTCATTTCGCGTACTTGGAGGGTCCGATTGTCAAAATTTTTTATTATTATGTTGGCATACATGCCCCTGAAGTATGATAAAACTTTCAGATTTTTTCATTGTGTACTTTGTCTGTGACAGCCACTAAGGTTAGACGTGTTTTATGAGCTCGGCGATTTTCGTTTGTTAAAAGAAATGGTTGAAAGAATTTGTATCAAATTTTGCGTAAAAAATGAAATAAAGTGTAAGAAAGTGTGTGAAATGTTAACAAAGACCTATGGTGAGTCAACTATGAGTAAATGAAGAGTTTACGAGTGGTATATGCGTTTCCAAGAAGGCCTGAAGACCTTGAAGAAAGCGAACGCCCTGGACGCCCCAGCACATCAATAATCGATGAAAACGTGGAAAAAGTGAAGTAAATGGTTATGAACGATCGCCGAATCATAATTAGAGAGGTTGATGATGAAGTTGGCATATCGATTGGATTATGTCATGATATTTTTCCAAGTTTTTGGGTATGAAACGCGTGGCAGCAAACTTCGTTCCAAAATGGCTTTTGCACCACGATAATGCACCAACTCACACTTCATTGTTTGTTCGTGAATTTTTGGCCAAAAACAATACTGCAACGTTGCCCCAGCCTCCGTATTCGCCAGATATTTCTCCGTGTGTCTTTTTTCTACTACCAAAAATTAAGAGAACCTTGAAGGGCCATCGTTTTACAGCCGTAGACTACATTAAAAGCGCATCGCTGAAAGAACTAAAGCCTATCTCAAAGATCGAGTTTGAGAAGTGTTTCGGGGATTGGAAGAAGCACTGGCACAAGTGTATAATCTCCAATGTGGACTACTTTGAAGGTGACAACATCAATGTATAAGAATAAATAAATATTATTGTCCGAAAAATCAAAACTCCCCTTAATTTTTTAACATTTATTCCTAAATCCTCACGTTGTTCCGCAGGAAAGCTTGCTTATCCCACGGCCTTATTTGATTTCAATTTTCTGAAGGCCTTTTCATCTTTCCCTCAAGTATGCCAGAGCCTGTGCTATCTTCATCCATGTCATATTCTATTCAATGTGTAAATTTGCTGGCCTTACCTATTTAATTAATAAATAGATATAATCTTAACCATATGGACCCTCTTTTTATTTTCCTCGTCTCTTTTGAGTCTTTTTCGGGTCCATTAATCATTTTCGTGGCGTATCTCTAACAGTTTCCCCGTATCTTCTTTTTTACCTCTTGATATCGCTCTCACCTTCCTGTGTAGCGCACAATTTCCACCTTTTTAATCTTTTCATATCCTTACAATGGGTCTTCCGACAGCTTTCCTTCATCCTATCAGCAGTTCCCGCTTCATTTTATCATTATTCCCTTTGTATTTTCCTAAATCCATTTCTGTGATAAACATTCCATTTTCCTGTGCAATCTTCTTGACTATTTCTTTAGTAATTCTATGCTTCTATGTTGTTTTTCTATATTGTATTCCTGTAGTTTGGGATGCATGTCTTTGAACGATATCTCTTTTTCACCTGTTCTCATTCCTCTTCTGCCATTCTCGTCTTCTTGTCTTCATCCATGAATTTTGCGACAGCATCCTTAGCCATCTTTCTTTTTAACCCAGTTTATGTTTCTGAATTCCATTTTCTTCGCGTTCTTCCGGGCTTTGCCCTTAACAAGCAATAATATATGACCTGAAACTGAATCGGTTGTTGAGAAACTGTGAAAATTTATCACCCTGTCCTAATCATAATATAGCCAAACTGATATCACCTATGAATCCTCGGACATTTACCACGGATACCTTTACCCATTGCTGTTTTTATACAGAGTGCTCGTTTTGAATGACCCCAATCTCCCGCTGAACCTAATGACTTTCTCTCCGCGGTCATTCCTATTTCCTTGCTCCCTGTTGCCTCCCCATTCACCCACTGCTGTCTTCCAAACCCGTTCCTATTAGAAGTTGCCTGCAGGAAACACCTTCAATTATATCTTCTAATAAATTATAGAGCGTGTCCATATCGTCCTTTCTATTGTCTTATAGACATTGATAGTGACCAAGTTTTGACCATGTCCGACTTTTTCTTTTACTAATAATATCAAATTTCTCACCTTTTCTGTTTAATACGCTTCTTTCTACCTTTTTGCTCAATGGTAACTCTTTTCTGCTCTCCTGCCATACCACTGTACATATTTTAGTATCTCAACCGTATTATTCCCTACTCTCGCTCTTATCTCCACTTGTAGAACCCCTAAGATATCCTCTTTCCATGTCCAGCTTCATTTCCCAAAACCCAAATCTCAACGTCGTCTTTACATTCCAAATCCCTATTCCAACTGCTGTGGCCTAATTTTGTGTCTTCTGGATAATTTGGATAATAATGGATAATTTGCTGCTCCATTTTTGATTTCAAAATTGACAGCTCCAACGTAACTCTAGATATTCTAACGCCCTGTATTCTTCAGCGACCCACATATCTTCAAGTTATTCCAGTGTGTACGTTTGTGTTCCTGTGTTCATCCCCGGCCACACCCTAGCGGTGACTTGCAGGTGGTGGCACTAAAATATCTAAAATACCTTGACTTCCTTCAATATCTCCGACATGGCTCATATTTTCTTCCCCCCGCCTCATCTAAACAATATTCCCCGTCAGTCCTCAACGTTTCCTTAGTACGCTGCATCCCTCTTTCCTTCGCCTTTTATTTCAATATATCCCCATGACCTCTTTCATGACCATGTCTCGTACACTTTCCCTCCTTCCATATCATGAGCTTCATTCTTCTCCACAACCATATATTTCTTAAATGCCAGCAAAGTGCGCTTATCCTCTTGCCCGAAAGACTCGTTTTCCACCCGCACAATGCTGCGCTTCGTGCAGCAGCATTTTCGGTTTGTCTTTACCCTGCTCTTCACTGTCACTATCTCTAACACCTTTCCCTTGGTGAAATTTTGTCTTTTTTTTATTTCTTTACAACTTGCCCCATTTTCGCAAATGTGTTTAAACCACTATGTATAGTTCATTGTCTCCCACTTTAGTATTTAATTCGAAGGACGACTGCGATAACCAAAGCGCTGGAATTTACCATTTTAAGCTTCACCACGATTATTCCTCCTTCCTGGGGCACCCTGGGGGTCCTCCGGCAGTGGTTCGTTCCCGGGGCCGAATGCGGCTACGGATTGCCCTCCCGCGCCTCTCGGTCTCCTCCTGCCGGACGAGAGGACCCCTCCGCCCCCCGCGCCACCCTCGCCTCCTCTCACCGCGGACGCCACTCCCGCCCCTCGGGCCGAAAGCCCTTCCCTCCTTCCGGATCATCCTCCCCGAAAAAAGTCCACCTAATCGCATCTTCCTCCTGCAGTCCCTCCCTCTTCACGGCAGTGGACACCCAGCGGCGTCTCGGAAGAGGGAGGGACTACAGGACATCTGCGCGGGGGTTGGAAAGAGGGCTAGGTCGGAAGTTTTTGGCAGTTTTAATTGCGGGGAATGAGGGACGACGGACCGTGCAATGAGTAATGAGGGAACGGACCGCCGAGCGGACCGGAGGCCGCTCATTCACCCCGCCCCCGGAGATTGGACGGTGGGGGCAGGATGGGTGCGGTTCCTGCGGTCCAGCCCCCCTCCTCTGCTCCGGTCCACGGGGAGAGGGAGGATCCGAGGCGTCGGCGGTGACCCTTTCCGCCACGACCCCAGCACGCCTCTACTGCTGCCCGGCCATGCATGCGAGAGAGGGGTTAAGTGAGGGGAATTCGAGGTTCGGTGGTGATGGGGGACCCAGAGGAACCCTGCGAGATTGCGGGGTTAGGTCCGAATCCCTTTCGGGAGTTCGACAGAGAGAATATCCTGAGGCCGAGCTATGTCAAGGGAGAGAATGGATTCGGGGAGTACGTCCCTCTCAGGGTTATCGCCAAAATTATTTTGCGGGCCGCACCAATGGTCGTGCAGCACGGATTTCAGATACCGCTGGTAGCTGTACCTTTAGTGTGACTAATGATCCAAGAAAAATATCGAAATGATGAAGGTTTCAGCATTTCGGAATCTGAATCCGTTCTCTTCTGTAGATCCGAGCGAACGTGAGTCAAGTTGTAATCCCATTCAACTCCCATTTATTTTTTGCTTTAGAAGTTCCCAAATTATTCGCGCAGATCAATCATTGTATTGTGAGGGTGACGGAAAATCACTCCAATCGGGTGAAATGGGAGAGATGTCAAGTGCTTCGACATCTGGACCAACTCTGCAAATATATCTCAGGAAATCTCAAGCCGCGCACAATATTCGCGGTCACCCTTAGCATCCAACAGAAATGGATCGGTAGTAGTCGGTTCAAACTCACTTTACATAACTCAAATTATATTTTTAAGTTCGGAAAGGAAGGCGACGGGCGATAGTTCTCACACGAGGTGCAAGAAGACGTCGTCAGAAATTGGGCAAATATTGGGCGTCCCTCCAGTCACTCTTAAAGGAGTGAGTGTTAAGCGAAGAGCGGAGCGGGAGGGTGCGTCGCCCCCGGGAATCGAAGCGACGACATCGCCATCCGTGACTCCTTTCCTTTTGTTTTTTGTGCCAGGAAACCTAAATAAAAATCTCCCAATGTTTTTGAGTTCCCCCCCTCTGCCAGTGGGGTGTTATCACATTAACTAAAATAGGGGGGGACAGGGGTCGGTTAGGATCAGGGGTCGGTCTGTCCCTCTGCGAAAGCTAACAGAGGTCTGGGTGTGGAGAGGATGACAAGAGGATGAAGCCGTGTGCAGCAGCTGTATCCAACTGAGCCGCCCCTGTCCGCAGACCCCCATCCATGCCCTCTATTAGCACGGCCGGCCCTGGGATTTCTCTGGTCGTCGTCCTCCGAGCCCCAGCCCACCGCACATTTTTCGCGGACAAATTTCCCCCTTACGCTTTCCCTCACCAACCCACATCGCTGCTCGAAACTTCCGGCATCTTTCCCACTCCCGGCCCTGACTCTGCCCCCCACACTGCCCCTCAAAACCCTCGTTCCAGTTTAACCAGGGCCGCCGTGGACTCACACCATGGGCGTGGATCGACGTGCTCACCTATTACGCCTCATTCTTTGCGGGAGGACAAATGAGCAGCGGGTGCCGCCCCCGTTTCTACCACTCGAACTCGTATAAGGAAAGGGGATAGGAAAACACATAAAAGGCGAACACATGACATGTGGGGAAGGCGGTTTTTGAGCAGATCACGAAAGTAAAAATATTTCCTTATCCGGGATTTGAACCACGGACCTTCCACCTTCCGGGCGGATGCTCTACCAGTTGAGCTAATAAGGAGATAGGAAAAAACATAAAAGGCGAACACAGGACATGTGGGGAAGGCGGTTTTTGAGCAGATCACGAAAGTAAAAATATTTCCTTATCCAGGATTTGAACCGAAGGCTAAGCTAAATATTAAAATCGGCGGGGAAAAAATAGAGCAGGTAGAACAGTTTACATATCTCGGAAGTGTTTTGGAACAATACGGTCAAAGTGGTAGGGACGTAAGGAGAAGAATTGCGCTAGGCAAAGAGGCTTTCTCAAGGAGGAGGGAGTTGATGACGGGGACGTTGAGTAGGGATGTTAAGACAAGACTCGTAAAAACTCTGATATGGAGCGTAGCTATGTACGGCGCGGAAACGTGGTCACTGAAGCAGGAGGATAGACGTAGATTGGAGGCTTTTGAAATGTGGGTGTGGAGAAGAATGGAGAAGGTGAAATGGACCGAAAGGAAAACAAATGAGGAAGTACTAGAGATAGTGGGTGAGGAGAGGGGTTTGTTGAGAGAAATCCTATGGAGGCAGGAAAAATGGATGAAAGGCGTATTGAGCGGTAGTGGAATGTTGAAGAAGGTAATAGAGGGGAAAATGTTGGGCAAGCGAGGTAAGGGCAGGAACAGGATAGGGATGTTGGACGGGTTGAAGGGAGGAAGGAAGTACACCGAGATGAAGAGGGACCTGATATAGAATAGTTTGCTAGGTGGGGAGTCACAAAATGTTTATTTGATAGTTGTGTCCATCCAAAAACCTACCTTAACCGGTAGATTACCCTAATAATAATATTAGGAAAAGAGATAGGAACACACATAAAGGGCGAACACAGGAGAGTTGGGGAAGGCGGAATCGAGCAGATCACATGTGTAAAAATATTTCCTTGACGGGGACTTGAACCATTGATCTTTAGCCTTGCCGGGCCGATGCTCTAACCACTGGAGTTAACCAACTTCCCTGATTCTTTGGCCAGGGGATGGCGATAGCAACTCAAGTGGTTAGAGATATGTAGATTTGGGTGCTTAGGCGGGCAAGAAAAGCAGGCATCTCTTGCCTTCGTGTGTATGCCATGGCAGGAGTTTCATGCGAATCATCAGCAGCGCTTTCGGTCATTCATGGACCCGGAGGAAGATTTTGTACTTGTGGAACCTTGTGCCACGTATGCTGCACTAAAAAGGAGATAATAATGGATGAAGAACATAAAGATTCGGCTGGAGTGAAGGATGGGATCGGTTGGGTGCGGTGGGGAACTGTGGAAAAATAGATTGGACATTTAGTAAGAAGGTGCTCGATCTTTAGCGAATACTTCAGCGAGCAATATATTAATAAAATAAGGAAAGTAAAAGCTAGTGTACGATATATTGAGAAAGGAAGAGTTGTAACTGTTTTCGGACGATATTTCTTTCTATTGCGGTGATAAAAATATAGTTTAGAAAGCTCAGCTGAATACTATTTTAAGAAGGAGGGAATGAAAAGTTAACCTCCTGAATGAACGAGGGTAAAACTCTGTCAATTTTTGCAGTCGAAATATTGAATATATTAGGAAATAAAACTTTGGAAGCGATGTTGGAATAAGTGAAATAATTTTGCCATAAAAGTGACAAGATGCATGGCTGAGAAACCGTAAGCACAATGACGCCAGTGGAAAAGATATTTGGATAAAATAATCGATTGTGAAAGGTGTACAGCAACAGTAAAGAGATTCATGTAGCTTCATTCAAAAAAGTATATTTATGGAGTATCCTTTTTTTTTGACGGCTGTTAGACCAGATCCTAGTACGCAGAGACATTGAGAGAGATGATGGCCGGTGATGGAAATGTGACGCCGCGAAAAAATGATGAAGTGGAAATGGATATACAGATTAACAAATAGAAGTGTACATGCGACGAAGATTGGGCGATGAGAGAAGTGAATGGGGAAATATGAGAGAAAAGGAAGAGGGCGACTGAATGGAGGGGAAATGGTTTCCTGGAGGTCCCGAAGGAAGACATGGATAAATTAAGAGCCGATGTTTCTGGGGACGTCGCCAATCGTGGAGCCACGAGAGCCTCGGAAGAAAATGGAATAAAAGTGAGTTGTGATCACCAAACTTCGGATTGACGACCCTTGATAATAATGGGAGGCGAATCCCGAGGGTGGCGCCGGCGCCTCTGTATGCGAGCCACTCGCGAGGGTGCGATCGCATTGCACGCGGCCCGACGCGCCGCGGCGGTGCACTCCCGCCGAGGGTTGTCCCTCGCCCTGAAGGGGATGGGGGAATAAATAGTGACAAATAGTGCGAGCACTTGCTGGGGCTGTTCGCCTCGGGTGGCAGTCTATTAATAAGCGCCGCGGTTCGGTTTGACGGGGGGAAGGGGTAGAGGTGGGTGTGGGTGGAGGGGTGGGCGGGGACAGAGTGGAGGCGATTGGCACCGAAATATCCGCCTCGCCCCACCCTCGTCCACCTCCCGCCCCTCTTCTTGGCCACTGCCGGACTTTGGACATTGCGTCCGGGAATTCCCAGTCCCCTCTCGACGCGCCGCTTCCCATTTCCTTGTGGACCAGATGCGAGGGGGATGGCGAGTCGGGCCCATTTCCCGGTGGGGGAGGGAGCATCATCGGCGGATGACCTCGGGGGCGAGTGGACTGCGAGCAAGGACCGACCGTCCTTTCGACCAAGTCATCCGATCGCGTCCGTCTCACGACCCTGCCACTTGCCATTCTAACGCCTCTTTCTAGACCGACCGACACCTTCGGCAGCATCGTACGGAGTTTCCTGGGTGTTCTGGCGTATTTGCCTTGAATTCGGTTGCTTCTCAACAGGAAGCAGTCTTTCATTACCTTTGAATGCACTCCCTTACGCTTGCACTGTTGACAGAAACATTCATTCACCTCTTTTACTTGCCTTTGTCAATTTAATCTTCCTTGCTTGTGCTACGGTCAGTATTTGATTTTAGATTTACATGATTTTTTCCCTTAAAATACCACAAGAATTAATTTTTCTGGTCACGTATGTATTATTAACGGTAGCTGCCGTCCTTCGCGGCACTGCCTTTTAGGGTGAAAAATGTGGGAAATGTGATTTAATACGCCTGCAAATAGTGAAAGTAAATGTGTAGGTGAGGAGGAGGGCAGGAAGCAGATCCCGAAGGAATAATGAAATTCACGCCGTGAGAAGTGTACAGAACAAAACAATAGACGAAATAAATAAAACGGTTTCTGGCGTAACTTGGTGGAAAATCTTCATACTGACTTTCAATAATCAAACCACTTTACTTTTCCACATAAACTTTTTAATTTTTACAACCCAGATTTCGTTATAGCATAACATCATCAGGTGATCATCACCTGATGATGTTATGCTATAACGAAACCTGGGTTGTGAAAATTAAAAAGTTTATGTGGAAAAGTAAAGTGGTTTGATTATTAAAAGTCAATAGACGAGACATTGAGGAGCGGTGGGGAACAGAGGGTTTTGGCGGGTGGCCGTTCCCATTCTCACCATTGAGAGGCAGTTGGCTTGGCGGACGCTCGCTCTCCTCGGGCAATGCGAGCACCCCCTTGGGTGGACTGTTGCCCCCCCCTCCCAAACGGAGACTCCGCCGCAAACAGGACGACGACGAGGGGGCTCGGAAAACGCCGGGATTGACGCTTTCCAAAATTCGCCATTTCTTTCCAAGATGAGGTATACTATATGTATGTGAATACTGTCTCGTCCTGGGCAATCCTCACATTTGCAAGGGCTCATTATTACAACGGGTACAAAATCCATTTGCAGAATTTCGGTAACACCTCAATTTGAATGGAAGCCGTGCAGGCTATTGACTCCAGGGTATCAAATTGATAAATCATCGGCAACAAATGGACTATATTATTATTAGCTAATCAACCGGATAAGATGGGTTTTTGGATGGACACAACCATCAAAAAAATATTTTGTGATTCCAAACATAATACAACCCAGCAACCTACATCATGTCACTCTTCATCTATATCAAAGTTTTTACGAGTCTTTTTTTAACCTCCCTACTCAACGTCCCCGTCATCAACTCCCGCCTCCTTGTAAAAGCTTCTTTGCCTAGCGCAATTCTTCTCCTTACGTCCCTACTACTTTGAGCGCGTTGGTCCAAAACACTTCTGAGATATGTAAACTGTTCTACCTGCTCTATTTTCCCCTCCTATTTTCATGTTTAGCCTAGGTCTTATATTTCTGGAAAATCGCATACCCTTTGTTTTATTAATATTGATTCTCATCCCATATTTATCGCACTGAACCTCCAATTCACTCAGCAATGCTTGCAACCCCTTGGCTGACTGAGCTACCAATGCTTGGTCATCAGCAAACCTAACTGTTTTTATCAGTTCCCCTCCGACTTTCATTCCTACCTCCAGTTCTCCCCATTCCTCTTTAATCATTTCCTCCACATATACGTTGAACAGCACCGGTGACAATGGGCAACCCTGCCTTACACCTCTTCCTAACACTGCCCATCCGGACTCTCCGTTCCCCACTAGCACCTGAGCAGTCTGAGACATGTACAGGTTGCGGATAAGTCTCCTGTCCCACCAGTCCATTCCTATTTTCTGCAAAACACGCATTATTGTTCTGTAATCCTCATATGATGTAGCCTTTACCTTTTTCGGAATAGGAACTAACACTGAGCTCACAAAGTCTTCCGACCAGATTCCTTTCCCATGGATACTACGAATAAATCCATATAGAGTCTTCCTCTCACATTTTTCTAAACATGTCAATCGTTCCACAGGAATGTTGTCTATCCTCATGGCCTTTGGTTTCATCTCCCTTAATAGCCTTTCTATCTCATCATCAAGTATGCCTGGACCTAATCTATCTTCTTCTGCGGCACGATGCTTTCCTATGTCTAACCTTGTTGTCCTATATCCTTAACCATACAGTGTTTCTATATATTGCTTCCATCTCTCTTGGATATTTTCTATGTCAACTATTATCATACCCCACTTATCTTCAACTGTTAGCAGAGATCTTCCCTTCTTACTTCCCGATAATAACTTAACCTTGCTGTGTAGCGCAACAATTTCACCCTTCCTCTCTAAACTTTCCATATCCTCGCATTGCGTTTTCCACCATTCTCCTTTTGCTTTAATATGGCCCGTTTCAACTTATTCTCTAACACATTTGTACTTCATCTTCCCTAACTCTATGTTTACATTATACCATCTTTTTTCTCATCCATTTTTGCAATCATCTCATCCGTTACCCATGGTTTCCTTATCCATTTCCCGTTAACGGTTCCTATAGTGTCTTTTGTCGCTTTCCATATCATTTTTCTAATACCATCCCATTTTTCTTCCATAGTACTCTGCTCTTTACTGTAATGCATGATTTTCTCTTCAGCCTGCTGATAGTCCTTGCATGTTTATCCATTTAATGGTTCTTCATTCTAATATTCCTCAAAATAAGACTCTTGTGAGTCGATGCACATGCTCCAGCGGCGTTCCCATTCCTTGAACGCTTCCGCGAAGGCATCATCGGGAACCTCTCGAAGGTATCATCGGGGACCTCTCGAAGACACGCGTCACGGCCTCTTTGACGGCGTCCAAAGTCCCGTATCGCGTTCCTTTCAAACTCCTCTTTAGGAAAGAAGTCCGGTGGCGCCAAGTCCGGGCTGTAGGGCGGGTGCGGCAGCGTTGCCACGCCGTGCTTGGCCAAGAAGTCCGACACGATAAGGCGCGGTGTGAGACGGCGCATTGTCGTGAAGCAGCCGCCAGATGTTTTTGATCGCTGGCCGGACGCGGGCGACTCGTTTTCGAAGCCTGTCGAGCACTTGGACGTAAAATGCAGCATTTACAGTTTGTCGTTCAGGTACAAATTCGTAGTGGACGACTCCCCTTTTCAAGAAACTGCGGGAGATGCCGCAACAGTAATTTTTAACGGAGTCATCCGCTATGTGTGCATTACAATGCAACAATTTCAGAGAGTAAAAATCATTCGCCTTGACCGAGATTCGAACCCGGATCCCTCGATATCCGGCCGAGTTCTTTAACCAATTAAGTATGGACAGCCTGTGTTTGAAATTGGCTTTAACCTCATGGACTGTGGCGCCTCGTGCACGACTATGAATGCCTGTGACATTGTATGTACGGTATTTCGTCACAACATCTTGTTCCTTTAAAGTCCCCAAAATTTCAGAGTGTAAGACGACGTCTCGGTAGCTTAATTGGTTAAAGCACTCGGCCGGATATCGAGGGATCCGGATTCGAATCCCGGTCAAGGCGAATGATTTTTACTCTCTGAAATTGTTGCATAATGACTCCCCTTTTGTCAAAAAAGACTTATTTGTCAAAACACTTATTTTCCGGACGAACCCTGTATAATTGCTCGGTGGCATGTATACCTGAACAATGACTGTCGGTTCTGATTTAATCTCTACGAGTAATATTCTATCATCTACATCTACACATCTACATAAATACCCTGCGAGCCACCAAAAAAGGTGTGTGCCAGGAGGTTTAGTTTTGTCCGTTGCTTGCTCTATATTTACTACGCTTCTTTCAACCATTTTATTTAACATTAAAGGTAGTCCACGCAGCGTCTGCTCCTCAGTGAGGCGGCTGCAAAGGCGTCTGATCCCAGTTGGGCAGCCATTGAGTGATGGTGTCATGTTAAAAATACTATTGAGAAAAGCAACGGGTAACCTCCTCAATTATCATTCCCAAGCACAATGAGAACATTAGTCCTGGTTACTGCGGGACACGACCCAAGTGGCCGTGTGTCGTGGCCGGCAGCAGGGGAGGTACGTGGGTAGTACGTGACTACCTATGAAATATCACGATGTAATTTTTCCTTATTCTTCTTGGAATATCATCAATAGTTGACCTCACTGCGGAGCGTTCGACCGCAGGGCTTCTTTGTTATCAAAGCCTGTTGATTGGTCCTCAACCGCTATTGTGGAAAACACAGAAATGATACTACTTCCATTCGGATTTTGAGACTCTGCATTTGCGAAGGATCGGTTTACATTTATCGTGTCCCCTCAATTATTATTCCTGTGAAAAATGATGAGCACAATACAGAAATTGAGTCCTGGCAACTGCGGGAGTCGGCCCAAGCGGCCGCGTGCCGTGCCCTGCAGCAGGGGAGGCAAGGCTTCCGCGGTCGTCATCCCACAAAACCCTTGCAGGGGAGAAATAACAGCAGCAGGACAGAAGACGCAGAAGAAGACGAAAGTAGTTAGAATAGAAACATGGAACGTCAGGACAATATTGAGGACAGACAAATTAGAGAATATTAAGCGAGAGGTGAGAAGAAGTATTATAGATGTTTTAGTTCTACGCGGGGTGAGATTGAAGGATAGCGGGGATTACTGAAGTGACATTTATAGAATAATATACAGCGGCGGGGACGAGAGCCATCGAGGGGTTGCCGTAATATTAAATAAAGGGGTAGGAAGAAGCGTAGTCAGCCAAGAAAACTGATAGAAGCAACAGTAGAAGAGCAACTGATAGAATATTACTCGCAGAGATTAAAGCAGAACCGAGGAACTTGGTCATTGTTCAGGTATACATGCCACCGAGCAACCAAAAGGATGAAGAAGTCGATAGGATGTACGATGATTTAGAGGATATAATCGCATGCGATCCTGCAGGGAAATATTTGATAGTGATGGGGGATTGGAATGCGACGGTATGTGAAGGAAGAGATAATGATGAGATGGGGTATAATGGGTTAGACACAAAGAATGAACGCAGGGAGAAAGCAATTGAATTCTGCAGGAGATAGGGGTTAGTCATCACCAACACATGGTTTAGACACCACAAAAGGTGGGCGCAGGAATACATTGAAATGCCAGGTGACTCAAAAAGGTATCAGATAGATTATATTCTCGTTAGGCACAGCTTTAGGAACAGTGTGATCAATTCGCACAGATTCATGGGAGCGGATGCGGACTCTGACCACAATTTAGTTGTTATGAAATGTAACGTCGGCTTCAAAAAGATAAGGCAGGGGCAGGAGGTTAGGAAATGGAATTTAGAAGCATAAAATGGATTAACAAGGAAAGATTATCAGCTAGCTGTAGAGTTAATTATGGATTACAGTAAAGAGCTGAGTAATGTCAAAGAATAATGGGAATGTATCATGAAAGTGATATCGAAAGACACAAAAGACACTACAGGAACCGTTAACGGGAAAAGGATAAGGAAACCCTGGGTCACGGATGAGATGATTGTAAATATGGAGGAGATAAGAAGGTGGGAGAATGTAAACGCAGAGTTAGGCAAAATGAAGTACAGAAGAAGGGTGAAAATGGTGGGCGAAACAGTAAGGTTAAGTTATTATCGGGAAGTAAGAAGGTGCAACTACATCATCTTCTGGTGTGACCAAAACCATCACCAAAAGATGTTGTAGTTCCATTGAAACCGGTTGTATTAATAAAATTTTATTTTTGTGGAAAATTCCTAAATTTAATTAATTAACTAACAGTTAATGATAGGCCGGGTAAGATAATAGAAAAACAAGTAAAAATCCAAGAGAGATGGAAGGAATATATAGAAACACTGTATGGTAGAAAACTTGGTTATGGCCGACAAGGTTAGACATAGGAAAGGAACATGACGTAGAAGAAGATAGCTTAGGTCCAGGCATACTCGACGAAGAGATATAAAGGGGGTTAAGGGATAGGAAACCAAATAAGGCTGTGGAGGTAGACAAAATTCCTTTGGAACTGTTGAAATGTTCAGGAAAATGTTGGAAGGAAACTCTATATGAACTGATTTGTAGCATCTATGAGGAGGGAATCTGGCCGGAAGATTTTGTGAGATGAGTGTTAGTTCCTATTCCAAAAAGGTAAAGGATATATCATGTGAGGATTACAGAACAATAAGTTTGATATCCAACACAGCTAAAGTTATTCTCAGGATCATCAACTAAAGGATATAGAGTAAGGCAAATGATTACTTAAGGGATGATCAGTTTGGTTTTAGGAAGGGAATAGCTACGCGTGATGCCATTGCAGTAATGAAATCGCTAATCGAGAGGAATATAGAATACAATCAGGACGTATTTGCCTGTTTCGTAGATTTCGAAAAAGCGTTCGATAGCGTGAATCGTGAAAAATTAATGCGTGTATTGTAGAAAATAGGAATGGATTGGAGGGACAGGAGACAGATCCGCAACCTGTTCATGTCTCAGGCTACTCAGGTGCGAGTGAAGAACGGGGAGTCCTGATGGGCAATGTTAGAAAGAGGTGTAAGGCAGGGTTGCCCATTGTCAACGGTGCTGTTACACATTTATGTGGAGAAAGTGATTAAAGAGGCATGGGAAGAACTGGAGGTAGGAATGAAAGTCAGAGGAGAATTCGTAAAATCGGTTAGGTTTGATGATGACCAAGCATTAATTGCTCAGTCAGCCAATGGGGTTGCAAGCATTGCTGAGTGAATTAGAGGTTCAGTGCGATAAATATGGGATGAGAATCATTATTAATAAAACAAAGGTTATTGCGATTTTCCAGAAAGGAAAAGGCTAAGCTAAATATTAAAATAGGAGGGAAAAAATAGAGCAGGTAGAACAGTTTACATATCTCAAAAGTGTTTTGGACCAAGACGGCCAAGATAGTAAGAATTGGGAAAGAATTGCGCTAGAGAAGGAGGCTTTCTCTAGGAGGAGGGGGTTGATGACGTGGACTTTGAGTAGGGAGGTTAAGAAAAGACTCGTAAAAACTCTGATATGGAGCGTAGCTATGTATGACATGGAAACGTGGTCGCTGAAGCAGGAGGATAGACGTAGATTGGAGGCTTTTGAAATGTGGGTGTGGAGAAGAATGGAGAAGGTGAAATGGAACGAAAGGAAAACAAATGAGGAAGTACTGGAGATGGCGGGTGAGGAGAGGGGTTTGTTGTGAGAAATCCTATGGAGCTAGGAAAAATGGATGAAAGGCGTATTGAGCGGTGGTGGAATGTTGAAGAAGGTATTATAGAGGAGAATAGAATAGGCGAGGAAAGGGCAGGAACCGGAAAGGGATCTTTAATGGGATGAAGGAAGGAAGGAAGTACGCAGAGATGAAGATTGACCTGATGTACGTTACTGGGTTGTATTATGTTTGGAATCACAAAATATTTTTTTGATAGTTATGTCCATCTGAAAACCTTACTTAACCGGAAGATTACCTAAAAAAAGGGAAAGTTAAATAGTGAAAGCGGAGTTACGATACAAATGATTAATTACTCTGCTCTGCGTGTAAGTAATCCAAAGGCATTTCTCTCGTCGATTCGCTTTTGACTGCCCCATCAGTTGCCTGGTTGAAGCATGAATTTGGGTCTGTTAAAAGGTTATCTGAAGTAGACGGACATTTAAAATGTCCGAAGGAACCAATGGAATTACTGTACAAAGACACATATCTCAAGATTTTTCATCGCCTGTTCTACAGCTGCGGTGCTTTTCTGAAGAACTACGCAACTATGCAGTTCGGATCTCTCAGCTTTGATTCTTTCAGATGATCAAACTATATTAAGGTTTTTATTTTGATGTTCTTTTATTATTATGTATAACTTGTGACATTTGGAATACAATTTACGCTTCTCGCAATTTATTTTCTCATGTATTTTTAAGGGTGCTATTATATTTTCGTGAGAACCAATGCTAGTATTGGAAGTTACGTCCTCATTGGCCCATCCCTTGTGCCGTGAGCAACAATATTGATTTGGTCCAATCATTATAATCAACACATTTCGAACACCTAAATCGATCGATTTGAGGACCCTCACCAGCGAGGCTGCAAATCAAGTGGAGTTAGCGAATTTGATGCTCATCTGGTTTTCCGTTGAAAAACCCACTTAATCGGGGAGATCATGTTTTCGCAATTTATTAGGCATGAAAATGTATTGATTATTTTGAAATCCGTCGTTTTTGAAGGAGGGTAAGCCATCAAGTGTAGCCTCAGACTAAGGGGACCAACGGAGATCTTTGTGGTTCCCGGCCTACACTGACGGCCTTTGATGTGTGCTTCGAGAAATCCCCGAAGATCTCGACGATTCCCCACCCCTGATGAGAACCTTCCAGCATATGGCTCCTTAGTCCTTCGACCTCTTCCCCCTTCCCTGAATCCTTCACTGTCCATGCATCTCATTTACACCTGCCGTGAATAATCTCGCTGCTCTTTCGTCTACGTTTTGAAGCCACTCTGTTAGAGGGTTTGATAGAACTCGATTCCACACCAAAGTTAAATGTTGCTTACCTGTATTACTGATAGAAATGTTCAATATTTCATGGAATGGAAATCCCTCAACTTCTCTCAAGTCTCCTATCCCGACACTCAAACCAGAAAAAGAACTTTCCTCAAATATTGTCATGCCGTTTTAAAAACACTTCAGAAATTAGCGTTGAGTTATCATCTTCGGCCATTGATGGATTTCTCTCTCGGAAATTCAAGGGGAGACGAGATTCTTTTGGCTATTCCTAGACACAATTAGGTCTTCACAAAAAATAATACGTGTGTCCTAGAGGAGTGAGGTACTTCAACTTCTCACAGAAGCAGCATGACTTGTTGATCCTTATTTTCCCACTGCGCTCAGAAGAACGATTTTGGTGCGACGCGCCACCAGTTGACTGGGACCACGGGAGGGCGTCGGTGTTACACCTTGGATGGTTAAACCACATGAAGTCACGGAGACACGAACGTCTCCCTACCCACCCCCCCTCCTCGTTAAATTAACATTAACTTTTTAAGTGACAATCAACACGGATTCAGAAAAACCCGCTCATGCGAGACCCAATTAGGATTGTTCACACATGACTTACTTTTATCGGGTGAAAGTGGTAGGCAAGTGGATGCGATCTTTTTAAACTTTCAAAAGGCATTTGATAAGGTTCCGCATGGTAAACTCATCCATAAATTAAAGGGCGCAGGTATACACAAGGGGGCAATAAATTGGGTTGAAGACTTCCTTTCAGACCGGGAACAGAGGGTAGTCCTTGACGGCGCTAGTTCTACCAGCGTAAGAGTCACCTCGGGGGTTCCTCAGGGAAGTGTTATCGGACCGTTATTATTCTTGATTTTTGTTAACGATCTGAACCGCAAAGTGAAAAGTAAGATAAGGATGTTCGCGGATGACACAGTGATTTATCGGGAGATATCTGGGGATGAGGATCGTTTAATTCTAGCACGTGATTTAAATAGCATTAATGAATGGTGTTCAAAATGGGGATTTCCTTTAAATCTTAATAAATGTTCGGTGGTAAATTTCTTTAAAAGATCCACGGGATTAGTTTACAAATTAGCTGGAGTTGACCTTGAAGTAGTTGATTCAGAGAAATACCTAGGTGTTACATTCACTAAAGACTTAACTTGGGGGACCCATATACGTAAAGTCTGCGGGCAAGCATACTATATAAAAAATTAGGATTTATTAGACGCATTGTCGGAAGAAGTGACTCCAAGGTCAAGGAACGTTGTTATCACGCTCTTGTAAGGCCCCATTTAGAATATGCATGTAGCGTATGGGATCCGTGTGAAAAAGGCCTCATTCGGGAAATTGAGAAGGTCCAACGCCGGGCAGCTCGTTTCGTGGAAAACTGTTACGATAAAACGAAAAGCGTCACTGAAAAGCTTATGGAGTTGGGATTGGAATCATTGGAAGTAAGACGACTCAATGCTAGGTTAAACTTACTAAATAAATTCGGATCCGCATGTTTCAGCACCGAGGTCTCGAAAATTATTCGCTCTCCAACATATATAGGTCGCTTGGATCATGTGTACAACATTCCGGAAATAGATGCCAGGACTAGCAGACTCAAAGACTCCTTCTTCCCACAGACAATACGGGATAACAACTCTAGGGTTACACTCGGAGATAACAAAAATGCCACTTGCCACCCTCCGCGTCTAGGTAACAATTAGTTGAACTCAATTGCATGCACTTTCACTAGCCTCCTGTGTGTTGTGTCAGAACCCTTCCCGCATGCCCGAGCGTCTTTACGAACTTCATGCTCCACCCTTCCATCCCTTGTCCCTCTCCGCGGGTGTGCCCTCCTCCCACCTGCAGCGTTGGGCCAGATTCCTCACCTTGGGTGGGAGAGAGTTTTGTGTGGAACGCTCTGGTGGTGGTGGTGTTTCGCCTGGCTACTTGCTATAAACTAGCTGGCACGTTCGTGATAGGTTTCTTGCTGCATCCTAGGGTGGAATTATTTGTTGTAGGTAGGCGTATGTACTTGCATGCTTTTGGAGTGAGGATAGGTAGATGTGTGGTTGCATGCGCGTCGAATGATGGGGTGTTGCAATGAATGTGTGCACTGTTGTGGATTGGGGTTTGCATGTGTGTGTTGGTTTTGAATGCGGTGTTTCTTTTTTCCTTTCTTTGGGTGGTGGCCTAACACCCCCCGCCACACGCCCTTGCGGCGGCTTGCGGGGTATTATGTAGATGTAGATGTTAAATCAGGCAAAACATGTCCTTTCAAGTGCCTGACGTCATTTATGGACGGCTTCAAGGCAGCAGCCGTGTGTTCCTACCTGTGCTTCGTTCGAAGGGTGAACGATCGCCCTGGGGATCTGGATGGTGCGATGGCTAACATACTGGCTTCTCACCTTGATGGCCTGGGTTCGAATCGCGGCGATGGCCGGGGTTTGAAGAGGTGTCCCGATACTTACTCGGGGTGCTTTGTGGAGAATACTTAAAGTATATTTCGAAAATTATTCGCTCTCCAACATATATAGGTCGCTTGGATCATGTGTACAAAATTCGGGAAATAGATTCCAGGACTAGCAGACTCAAGGACTCCTTCTTCCCACGGACAATACGGGATAACAACTCTAGGGTTACACTCGGAGATAACAAAAATGCCACTTGCCACCCTCCGCGTCTAGGTAACAATTAGTTGAACTCAATTGCATGCACTTTCACTAGCCTCCTGTGTGTTGTGTCAGAACCCTTCCCGCATGCCCGAGCGTCTTTACGAACTTCATGCTCCACCCTTCCATCCCTTGTCCCTCTCCGCGGATGTGCCCTCCTCCCACCTGCAGCGCTGGGCCAGATTCCTCACCTTGGGTGGGAGAGAGTTTTGTGTGGAACGCTCTTGTGGTGATGGTGTTTCGCCTGGCTACTTGCTATAAACTAGCTGGCACGTTCGTGATAGGTTTCTTGCTGCATCCTAGGGTGGAATTATTTGTTGTAGGTAAGCGTATGTACTTGCATGCTTTTGGAGTGAGGATAGGTAGATGTGTGGTTGCATGCGCGTCGAATGACGGGGTGTTGCAATGAATGTGTGCACTGCTGTGGATTGGGGTTTGCATGTGTGTGTTGGTTTTGAATGCGGTGTTTCTTTTTTCCTTTTTCTTTTTTCCTTTTTTTTGGGTGGTGGCCTAACACCCCCCGCCACACGCCCTTGCGGCGGCTTGCGGGGTATTATGTAGATGTAGATGTAGATGTAGATGAAGTAAGTACGCCGGATGGGACCCTAATTTGTCTGACCTCTTGGCGCCTTTCGTTAAGAGTGGACGAATGCCGACGCCGGGTTTTGCTCCGCCATTCTTCCTCCATTCCCTGAATATCCTGCCCCCGACGTGCTCCCCGCCCACCCCTTATGGCGCAAATGACCTCTGCTCTCGTTCGCATCCCCTCATAACTGCGACCTCTTCTCGTACTGCACGCCCCATACCCTCCTCCTCCCCTCCTCCCCTTCTAATCCTCATCCCCCCTTCCCCTCCTCCCACACAGGCGCCGGGAAGGCGACGCCTTAGATGGCCTATCCTCCCCTTGGAAATCCGCCCCCGGAACTCCCCGGGGGATGGGCGGGCCCGTGGGAGGAGAACGCCCCCCCATCGCAAGATGACCGCCCATCTCACGTGGTGCACCTGGCACCGGCGCCCACTGCTGCAGATTGCGAAATTTAGGAGCTTCGTCCATTAGTCCGGTGGAGTTCCGGTGAGAGCCGAATTCTTGATGAACGAGTCACGTGCCGCCACAGGGTCACTGCGAGAGGTGTTCACTCGTATTTGCTTGCGTCGTCGACACGTTCGTCCGGAAAGTCGACATTCTCCCAACTTCCGAAAAATACTGAATACACAGAATACATTAATATAATCAGTATATTATTTGTTTTATTATTTCTATCGCTTATTTCCAATTTTTTTAGGGTTATCCCTATATTATCTTTCCATAGAAGTGAGGTACTACTGGTAAAATACAATTGCAGTTCTCATGCCCGATGAACAGGGATTCAAAATTATGAAATCGTAAACGATATTTCATACAACAGGAAATAACTTGGTAGGAATCAATGTGTAAGAGGGTGAATAGTTTTGCGAAGACCCCATCTTAAAAACAACCCCCACGCCCCTAAGGGGCCTTTCAGGAGACACCCGACTTATTCCCTCCCTTTGACCACTTGAACTACTATAGTCATGGAAGGGTTAATTTTAAATTATTACGGCTTTTTCTACGACTGAGTATATTAAATAATAATTCCTTATATGTTCAACCCTCAACTGCTTAAGGAACTATTATTTAATATCATCGTCATCATTATTTTAATCCTAGGAATGGTTTATTGCAGCCCTCCATTCGCCTCTATTTAATGTCAATTCCCTCAATCCCTGATACCTTTTCTGTTTTACGTCTTTCTTAATTTGTCCCATGTACATGTCTCTTGGTCTTTCTCGTGGAATCTTCCCTTCTATTTTTCCTTCTTTTATATTCCTATTCAATCCATTGAGCCTCAATGTATGTCTAATCCATCTATTTCTTCTTTGCCGTAGAGCTCTCCATATGGTCTCATCCTCTTCTGCTCTTCTATCTACTTCCTCGTTCCTCACTTTGTCTGTCCATTTAATATTCAGCATTCTCCTCCAGCATCATGTTTCCAATGCTTCTATTCTTCAGTGGTCCACTTTTACAATGTTCCAAGTCTCGGAACCATAGAGCGCCATGTTCCACTCGAAAGTCTCGACGAACTGTTTCCTTGTTTCCAGCCTTAGGTTCTTTGGACATAGTAATTGCCTCTTCTTCATGAATGCGTTCTTAGTTTGATGTTGGTCGAACTTCTTCCATCCCATGTTACTATACTGCTGCCGAGGTAGATGAAGGATTCCACTTGCTCTAGTTTCACCCCTCGAATTATGATATCTGCATTCCGCTTTCCTCTTCCACACACACGGATTTTAATTTCTTCTTGTTGATGTTTGTATTATATTCCCCCAGTGCTTGGTCCATAGCACTCAGAGCTGCTTTCAGTCCTCTTGTGTTTCCGCCACTACTGCGATGTCATCTGCACACCGTAGCATGTTAATTTCTTCGCCATTCACCTTGACTCCTTTGATACCCAATTCTTGTGTTTCTTTTATTGCTTCTACCAGGTATACGTTGAATATTGTTGGCGAGAGGTTGCATCCTTGTCTTACTCCTTTGTTTATTTTGGCTTCTATTTTTCGTTTGAATTGTTGTAATCTTATTCTTTTAGATGTTATGGATAATTCTTTTGTCGTTGTAGCCCAATCCATGCCATTCTAAAAAGACGTCGTCAGAAGCCCAATTTGTCCCTCCCATTAATTTAGCTTTCCAGAGATCAGAGCTTATCAAATGCCATCCATTGAAAACAATAATCGGATAATTATATGAGTACATCCGTTTCTTAAATAATCTGTAAATGAACCCTTTAGAGCTTAAGGAAATATACAAGTAATATACTTCTAATTTAATACAGCCAGTCGTACTATAATCATGTTTACTATTATTCATCGAATTCACCTAGATAAATGAAGGTGCGGACTGGTCAGGTGAGTCAGTCACGCACTCGCTGTAGCGTGACACTCAGGATCGACATTTGTTGACGCGCGGGCGATTCCCGCTTGGCTCAGAAGATCGCAATTCACAGAGAATCAGCCTGATTCTGTGTCCGGGTTACTGACCCAATAAAAAAATGAGAATCTGTGAATTGAGAAATCATCTTCGAGACAAGATGAAGTCCACTCACAATCGCGGGACTGGAGCCGAATCTTCAGTTCACTTGAACGCCCTTCTTCCTGTAATTGCAAGTGGTGAATAGGGAACTTGTACGAGGGAGATTCCACTCCATTTGATTTTCTCGATGGTGCCCTCAGCGCTGCCTCGTAGATGGCATTATTGCCATCGCACGAGCGGATAATTAAGGCACTTCAACTGCGTTCAACATTAAAAACACACAACATTGCTGTGCCTTTAGAGAACATGTTAGCCTTCTCCATACGATCTCCTTAGTCCTCGACATTGCTTTCTTCGTTTTTTTCCACATGATTTTAACATAAGTAGAAGCAGAGTTCTGTTCCCATATAATCTCCCTTTGTAAAAAAATGTCCCTTCCTACAAATACGCCTTAAAATCACATTCATACTGAGTGTTAAATAATTAATTTAATGCCCATTTCCGCGTGAAAATAATTGGCATCGCCGTGGACACCACCTACTTTACCTATCCCTACCTGCACTCGCCAACCCTCGGGTCCTTCCCTTAGGCGCCGTCTCCCTCTTATCCTCCCGTTAAGGTTCCAATGAACCTTCCACGCTTCCTTTAGAAGGAGTTACCGTTCCACCACGCTCTTATCTTCATTGTCTTGTTCATCCCCTGCTCCTCCGTATAACTCTTCCTTCCTTATTGTGCGCCCATTTGATCTTTGGCATCCGTTTCCAGAGGTAGATTTCGAATCCCTCTTTCTGGTCTCCTTTCCGTTTCCCATGACTGTGACTCACAGATCGATCGCTATGGCTTCCACGAGAATTTTCGCGCAGTGCTGCCTTCTTTAAAATATTACAGTATCCCCATCGGCCGCATTAGTATATCGAGTTCACTTGCTCGCGAGGTGAATCATCTCTCGTGCTCCCGTTCCTCTCCGATTAACGCACCATTTGTCTGCGCAACGATGGTGTATGTATTTCCTGTAAAATGGAGCTAGAGTCAGTACATTTACATTCATGAGCGGAAGGCGTCTGATGAGAGCGGCTAATTTCTCAAAAATTATCATAATTTTTAGAAGAGGGAGAAGTATTTCTAAACTGGCTGCTCTCCATAAATGAGGAATTAAATCGGGATAAAATTCTCTGAGCGTTGCGGGTACCTATTGTCGCTTTTTTCATTGAAACCTGAATCACGATAACGCGCTTCTTCATGCACGCGTTGCCGCTGAGGTCAATGGGAGAGTGACGGGGACTGGATGGGTTGGCATTTGTCGGCTAGCGTGACCTGAGCGCAACCCTCGACAAGGTTGGGCGCGTACCCTTCTTTCCGGATTCACGGCGAGTCGTGCCGCCATGCGCTAGATGTCGAGGGAGGAGTCACTATTCGGTCGCTTCGCATAAATCACCGTCGGAGGATAACACGCTTCACCTTCAACGTTTTACCGTTTTTCTGGTGCAGAGTGAAAGGCGCTTGGTCGCCGTTCCTCGTCCATGGCGGAGAGGTCCGGCCACACTGAGGGGTCATCGCCTAGTGGACATCCGCGGACGGCCCCCTGACCCTTCTCCTCTCCCCAGGGCCGACAAGCACAAGTGGAACCGCCCGCCATCGAACTCCGAGAGGCAGGGTAAGGTGCGCGTGCTCTTCCCGGGGGCCTGCCCCTCTTATCGTGTTCCTCACCTGGCGCCGATATTCAAATGGCCCGCTCGTTTCCACTTAAGGTTCAAACCGCCGTGCGGGAGGCTTCCGAAGGTTTTTTAACGTCTCCCCCCTCACATCGCCCCACACCCCTCCCGCCCCCAGTCCATCTCCACCCCCACACGCACGGACACCTTTCACCTCCTCCCTCCTTTGAAATCGAACGAGTTTATTTTCGGCCGGCGCGGTGCTGATGTCAAAGTGCCGGAGACGCCATCATTATTTTACAAGAAAGACCTTCCGTAAACTGTGAGTTAATTTCACGGGAGTTAATTTCATCTGAAACAGTCACAAAAATAGCGCTGTTTGGAAAATTGAAGCTGACAAGCCCACGGATTGAGAAACCGCTCGCAGCGTGAGACCATCAGCATGAGCAGGCACTCGGGGCGAGGCGTCGTCGCCTATTTCATTGCCTAGATGGCAGCACCTCCTTAGAGTGCGCAATCTAGCCTCCTGCTACCTTCATAATGGACTGCAAAATAATTCTCTACTGAAATATTATCAAAGTCAATAACTCACTTAGATGAGAGGAAGGTATTTGTGGTATTAGTGATTGTTTGCATTCGGATCTCGAGAATTGATTTGCTGGATTGAAATCGCCACCGATCGCCCTCCGTTCGTCATATCCCCGGGTTGTCTCCTTCAGTTCATCGCCTGCATGCCTTCATGTGAACCGAGTCGAAAGTACCTTTCCCATCCGCCCTGGATCGCGGCACCCCACTTCCTCCCGCCTCTCCACGCCTTCCTCCGTCCAACTAACTAATTCCGTCGACTTCGCATCCGTCCCCACAAGTCCCTTTGTGAACTCAGACTGGAGAAAGAGCGAATGTGGCCCCACGTAGGGAGGGGGGGAAAGGAGGGCTGGGCCCGGGGGAGGAGCGGGGGAAAGGGGAAATGCTGCCGTGCTTTTTATTGTCGCACTTCCATTGGCAGCCTTTCCTCGGAAAATCTCCTTGGGGACGGGATCCCACCACATAAAATCATGAAGTAAATACAACAGAATTGATCTTGAATTTATTTGTTCAGTTGAAAATTTCCTTTGGAAGAGATGAACTTAAACCTGTTTTCGCTATTGCAGTGCCTCATAAGAAACGCAAACCGTCGTGCAGAGTGATCTGAACAATAATAATAGCAAGTGCTGTCCTTGACTTTTTAATGGCACAATCTTGCGCCTGTAAAATATGAAAGCTCATATATTCAAGTATATTTGCTTTCCTAGTCGCAAAAATCATTGGCGCTCAATGAATATGAATAGTACGTGTGGAATAGTATGATCATGGAAAATAAATGTTTTTTCTTTTGTTCCAGTTCCCATTTTTAATACTTTTCTTCATTACGATAGCAGACTTGTTTCTTTTGCTTCCGTCACTCGGAATAGTTTCATAAAGACAGATTAAGAGCACCGGGAATGTAACAGAATGCCACCCAGAGAGCAGATTAATGTCTTTCCGTATCTCTTGTATGACTAGGCCATTTCTATGTCCTGCGTATGCTACAGGCTGTCCTGCAGAATTTCGTAGGAACGATGAGGATACGCGTGAGTTCCTGTGTTTCCTGTGTTTTCAAAACTACGGGTCATCAAAGAACGTTGAATTAAAGGCACGCAGTGTACATAGTATTATAATTTTCTACCTACAAATCTGTCTTCAAAAGGTGGTGCACTCTTGGTGAATTCTAGGTATCTAACGAATAACATGTCATCACCATCCCAATACCAGTCCTGTGAGAGTCAATTCTCATAGCAACAATGATTTGAAACAACTCTTCTTGGGGAGAGATAAGAAGTGTGAGATGGAAAGGGAAAAGATTGGTATCTCAATATGGGGGTGGACGAGGGGAATGGAGGGCGGTGCTGTTACGGGAGAAGGAGGCGGGACGTGGGGGGACTCCAGGTGGGCGATCGGGGGCGACGAAGAATGGGAGACACCGGACGGCGAAGTTGAAAATGGATTTATTTTCGGCAGAGGTGCTTACTTGTTGTGAAAGGGCCCTTAAGACCCGCAGACATTTCGGAAAATGCCTGCGAAAAAAACTCGCAAGGATATAAAATTACCAAATTGGGTAATTTCTGGAAAATTTTGGTAAACTATTCTTTTCCACCGTATCTCTCCGAGATCCTCTTTTCTGCGTAACAAACCTCATAATAAATTTCTATTTAGTTTGAAAAACGTAAGTAAATTGCGGTGGTATTGGCTAACCGAAGGTTTCCAAAAGAAATAGAATGTAAGTTACAGAAACGAGGTTTGTTCAAAAGGAAAAGTTGTCTGACTGCCACATCTTTGCTTTTTTTCCTAAGGGAGATTTCGACTTGAGATTCTCTACATAAATGTTTTCACATATTCAAAATGTTTACCCGAGAGAAAGTAAAAGTCCGATATACTATTGTTGAATACATTTTTCTTTTGGTACCGCCAAATCCCTTCTACCCGGTGTTCCAGACCCCATGGACTACGACGTAGAGTTGGAGGAAAGCGCTTACGTGCTCCTTATCCTAAGCATTGCTGTTTGCTCGGGTAGGACGGACTGGTGATAGGTCGACGGGTAAGAGTCACATGAAAGGTAGTCCGTGCAATGTCCGTTCCTCTGTCAGTGAAGCAGGCGGCTGTAAAGGCGTCTGATCCGAGTGGAGGTGAATTATTTCTGTTAATCGGTATTCTACTGGTTAACGTAGGTTTTTGGATGGATAAAACTATCAAATAAATATTTCGTAACTCCAAACAAAATCCAATCCAACAACCTACTCTACACCAGGTCTCTCTTCATCTCTGTATATTTCTTTCCTCCCTTCATCCCGCCCAACATCCCTATCCTGTTCCTGCCCATTTCTCGTTTGCTTAACATTCTCCCCTCTATTACCCTATTCAACATCCCACTCCGCCCAGTACGTCTTTCATCCATTTCTCCTGCTTCATAGGATATCTCTCGATAAACCCCTCTCCTCGCCTAGTACTCATCCCTAGTACTTCCTCATTTGTTTTCATTTCGGTCCATTTCACTTTCTCCATTCTTCTCCACAACCACATTTCAAAAGCCTCCAAACTACGTCTATCCTCCTGCATCAGCGACCACGTTTCCATGCCATACGCTACGCTACATATCAGAGTTTTTAGGAGTCTTTTCTTAACCTCCCTACTCAACGTCCCCTTCATCAAATCCATCCTCCTTGAGAAGCCTCTTTGCCTAGCGTAATACTTCTCCTTACGTCTCTACTACATTGACCGTGTTTGTCCAAAACACTTTCGAGATGCGTAAACTGTTCTACCTGCTCTATTTATTCCTCGCCTATTTTGATGTTTAGCTTGGGCTTTTTCTTTCTGGAAAATCGCATTGCCTTTGTTCAAATTAATATGGATTCTCATCCCATATCTATCGCACTGAACCTCTAATTCCTCAGTAATGCTTGCAACCCCTTGACTGACTGAGCAACTAATGTTTGATCATCAGCAAACCTAACTGATTTTACGAATTCCCCTCTGACTTTCACTCCCACCTCCAGTTCTTCCCATGCCTCTTTAATCATTTCCTCCACATATACGTTGAACAGCACCGGTGACAATGGGCAACCCTGCCGTACCCCTCTTTCTAAAATTGCCCATCCTGACTCTCCATTCCCCACTCCCACCTGAGCAGTCTGAGACATGTACAGGTTGCGGATCAGTCTCCTGTCCCCCCAATCCATTCCTATTTTCTGCAATCCACGCATTAATTTTTCCCAATTCACTCTATCAAATGCTTTTTCGAAATCTACGAAACTGGCAAATACGTCCAGATTGTATTCTATATTCCTCATGATTGGCGATCTCATTACTGAAATGGCATCACGCGTAGCTCTCCCTTTCCTAAACCCAAACTGATCATCCTCTAAGTAATCGTTTGCCTTACTCTCTATCTTTTTGTTGATGATCCTGAGAATAACTTAAGCTGCGTGGGATATCAAACTTATTGTTCTGTAGTCCTCACATGATGTAGCCTTTACCTTTTTCGGAATAGGAACTAACATTGATCTCACGTAATCTTCCGGCCAGATTCCTTCCTCATAGATACTACGAATCATTCCTTCTCAATCTCCTTCCCACATTTTCCTAAAACTTTCAATAGTTCTACAGGAATGTTGTCCACCCCCACGGCCTTATATGCTTTCATCTCCTTAAATGCCCTTTCGATTTCATCGTCGAGTATGCCTGGACCTAAGCTATCTTCTTGTACGTCATGCTCTTTTTATTTGTGGACATTCTCAACTTATTGTTTATCTGTTTGTACTTCATTTTGCCTAACTCTCTGTTTACATTTTTCCATCTTCTTTTCTCATCCATCATTGCAATCATCTCGTCCGTGACCCATGGTTTTCTTATCCTTTTCCCGTTAACGGTTTCTATAGTGTGTTTTGCGGCTTTCGATATCACTTTCTTGATGCAAACTCATTTTTCTTTGATAGTACTCAGGTCTTTACTGTAAGCCATGATTTTCTCTACAACCTGCTGATATTCCTTCCTTGTTAATTAATTTAATGCTTCTACATTCCATTTCTTAACCCGCCGCTCGTGCCTTATCTTGTTGAGTGGAGGTGGTCTCATGTTGAATGAAAGATGGTAGAAAAGACAGATTTTGGGGAGTACGGTTGTGTAATGAGAAATAATTGCGAAGGGAATATTCGTCGCGATAGGAGACAG